>JAVTVJ010002352.1:0-24545 GCA_034509425.1 Eopsaltria australis
ACTTTCTAATGGTTAGGAGGAGTTAAGCTCACCAAAAAAGGCAACAGCTCCTGTTTCAAATGGAAGCAGCCACTGCTCCATGGACCCTGAAACGCCCCCAGGCCCGTGTGTGCATTTGAAGGGTGAGCGGGAGTTGGGGACAGAGATCTCACACTCCTCCTAAGGCTGTGAGAAACCCAGAAGTGGCAAAGTATCATTGCAGGTCAACTCCTACTGAAATTCCATCCCCCACACCCTCAAAATGGGCAGGCAGGGCTGGGCTCTGGCAGGGTTCAGTTTTGAGTGCCTTGTGCTCCCTGGCATGGAAGTGATCGTACGACCTCTGGTGCTGATTGATTGATTGATTGATTGGGGTATGGCTGCTGAAGGAGGAGGGGGAATCTCGGGAGCCAGGAAAGTCTCTTCTTCTCCTATCTCTCTGCAGAGCCCCCTCTTCCAAGAGAAATGCCTGTGCTGGCTTTACATGGGAGCCCTTCCCTCAGCCCCGTGTCTGAGCCACTGTGTGCTCAGAGGAGCCACTCCCGGAGGAGTCCCAATATCAGTCACCACACGGTCCCCACACAGCAGCAGAAAGCACTGCTTGGAGTGTGGCTGGTGATCTGTGAACCGTCCTGATTCCATCCACCCCACTCCTCTCAGACAGAGATACCAAAAGGGTCCCAGCAAACCCGCAGTGCTCTAGCAGATCCCAGGAGCACTCAGTGCTGCTGGATGACCTCGTTTGTGAGGATCCCTGGCTGGTGATGGAATGTGTGGATGGAGGCCCTTCACAGGAGGTTGTTTGAGACACGCGTGGGGCTGCAGGAGAGATGGCAGCTGTCGGTCAGGAGGGCAGGGACCCCGATTGTGAGTCCTTTGGCTTGGACACCCTCACCCACAAGATGTGCAAGAAGTCACACAAGGTCTTGGCACTCTCAGCCTTCTTTTCCCCGAGTTCCTGGTTTCTGTAGATTTGCAGTAGAGAACCTTGCTTGCTTTTAGAACTAGAACAAAGATTCCAGATGGAACAAGCCTTGCTGGTTTTAGTCAGAAGCATCAGTGACCTAAGGTGATGTTTGCTTTGGTTTGGTCACATCTTTGTTCCTTCTCAGTGTTCAGGCTGGCCTGTGGGGTGTCCTGGTTTGCTGCTTTTTCTGAGTTCCTCTTGGCTCCTTTGAGCAATGGGCTGTGCCCTGGGAGGATTCTTTGTGCTCCTTGGTGACACAGGAGAACCTTGCAGGCGGTTTTGCGGGAGCTGCTGCTGTGATGTCACAGGAACGTTGCCGCGTCCTCGCGGTGTTCCCGTTGCTGTGGGGCACAGAGGCCTCAGTGTCAGAGCAGCTCTGGGCGCCTGCTCACTGCCAGAGGATCCTCCTGCCCGAAGCATTGTCAGCTGCCAGCCCAGCCCCTGACGGGTGTCCTTGTGTCCTTGCAGGGGGACAGTCTGCAGACGTGTGCAGCACGGCCAAAATCATCCAGCAAGTGGCTGCTGCACTTTGCACTCTGTACTCTGTGGCTTCTGATGGGTATTTTTTAACCCAGCTGGCACGGAAGTGGAGGTTTTCCCCAGGTGCAGCATACGTGGCTTTGGGATTGCTTTGTGCTTGATATTCTTCCTTTGGAAGGGAGTTGATTTTGGAACAACATTGCCTTTAAGATGCCATTTCTTTGTGAGAGTTCCTGTCAAGAGCTTCTTAAAAAAGGGGGTGTCTGCAGCCAGCAGGGTGTGCACAGCATTTGCAATGTAGCCTGGGGAGTTCTGTTCCCCCAAGAGGAGAGTCTGTGGCACTGGAGCCTGGACCTCCCTCTGTTTGCTGCTCCAGCCAAGAACTGGACACAGCCCAGTATTTTGTGCTGTTCTCTTGCTCGCTGTGTGAAAGGACTGTGGCTCCAGGAGCGATGTTGTGAAAGCAAAATGCTCTCTCCTGGCGTTGATTTGTTGTGTGGGATTTTCCACCACAGGCAGTTTTTTTCCTTACAGCATCTGGTTCATGTTCCCTCTCCCGCTGCAGGTCACGTCACACGTGGATACTGAGAAGCTCCTCCTTTGCGGAGGGGAAAGGAACCTTTGGTGTTCAGAGTTGTGGAGCAAGTTTTGAGCTTGGCCTGTGGCAGCCAAGAGAGCAAAGCCTTGGAGGCTGAAAGAAAGTTCCTGTCAGTGTCCTTGCAGCAGCAGAAGCAAAGGGATCCCGGACTGTTTTCTCCTGTTCTGTTTAAGAGCTTTGGAACACAGCCGAAACAAACCCTTTTCCCATACAGAATATGGCTTTTCAGCATCCTTCAAGCTGAGTGAGTGAATTTGGGTTGGACGAGTGGGGCCCTCTGGTGCCACTGCCACCCAGGAATTGACAGGGCATGGATGGCAAACCCTCCTCAGTGTGCAAAAGGTCCTGTGCATAAATGGGACCAAGAGCTTGATCCACTCCTGCCTCAAAAGCCAGCAGCTTTAGGGCCTCTTCAGGGAGAGGTGCCCAGACCCAAGAAGCTCTTTTCTTGCTTAAGTTGTATAAGGGTTGGGCTATGATGGAAAAATCAGGAGTGTGTCTCCTCCAAAACCCCAGTAATCCTAAAGCATGCTGGAGCTCCTTTGTGCTTCCAGGAATTTTCATGTGTGGCAGGCTAGCTGGTGTGTCAGGGGGAATGCCCAGAGCTCCTCCCCTGCACCATGTATTCTAAGCCCTGCATTTCCTTGCCATGCCTGACCCATCCCATCCCATCCCATCCCATCCCATCCCATCCCATCCCATCCCATCCCATCCCATCCCTTGCCTTGATTTGCTGCACCTTCCTTGCTCTGCCTTGCCTTCCACTGCCTACCCCCACCTTACCTCGCCTTGCAGACCCATCCCCTGCCTTGCCTATCCCTACCCCTCCCCTGCCTTGCCTTCCCTTGCTCATCTCTCGCTTCTTTTCCCTTGCAGACGCTCCCTCTCTCTGCCCCCACTGACTTCCCTTGTCTTGCCCACTCCTTGCTCTCCTTGCCTGCTCTCCCCGTCTCTGGCCTGACCTTGCCTTTGTCTCCTTGCCTTGCCTGGCGTAACCCTGCCTTGTCGTGCCTTGTACACACCTCCCTTGCCTTGCCTTGCCTACTCCTCCCTTGCCTTGACTTCTTTGCCTGGCCCTGCCTGCCCCTTGTTTGCCTTTCCTTGCACTGCCTCCCCCTCCCCTGCTTTGCCTGCCCCTGCCTTGCCTTGCCTTGCCTTGCCTTGCCTTGCCTTGCCTTTCCTTGCCTGCCCCTCCTTTCCTCCCGTGGGTAACTGTGAAAGTTGCATTGCCTTGTTCCTGGAGTTCCCGGTGCCATTGGTGAGTTGGGATGGTGAGGCAGCTGATGGGCTGTGTCCTGCTTCCAGATTTATCTCTGCTGTTGCTAAACTGCCTCTTTCCCTTGCTTGCCATCAGACATCTCCTTTTTTGGGGATGTGCCTTTCTCCTCCAGGCTGTGCAAATTCTAAGAACTGTTTGGCCTCGAAGGAATGTCTCTCCATTTGATTCTGTCTTCCTTTACAACTCACCTGGGAACAAAACTCAACTGTAGTCGTTTCCATGAGGTGATTTAGCTGTGCACATTGATCTCCATGCCACTGTTTTCTTCTTGGAGCTACCTTGTCCTTGAGGAACTGTGGCTGGTTATGGAATACTGGACGGAGGCACTTTAGAGGATGTTGTGGCTGAAGGAGAGGTGGCAGCTGTCAGTCAGGAGGTGAGGGATCCCTCTGGTGCTTCCCATGTGTAAGAGTCTGGACGGAAATCCCTTGTCTGCCTCACGACCATCGAGAGAAGCAGAGGCCGAAAAACCAGAGACCCTAAGAGGGGAAAAGGACTTTTGTACAATGAAGTCCAGCCAGATCTTGATGGGGTGCCTGCCAGGTGCCCAGCTGTACTGCAGAGCTGTGCTGCTGAGCTGTGCTGCAGAGGCGTGTTGGTACATGCCCGTGGGAACCGTTTCCGCCCGGCTACCGGGACGGAAAGAACCGAACTATATGTCCGGTACAGCTGCACCTGTACTCTAAAACAATGGGCCTTACTCCCCACCTGCTGGCTACTTGCCCCTCGTCTCTGGAGGGATTGCCTCATCTCTTGGTTACCTGCCCCCCGCTTTCGAAAAGACTATAAAGAGACTCTCAAAAAATATCCCTACGAGATCTCCCTACGGACGAGACGAATCCATCGGATCCGGACAACGAGGATCTCGTCGTGCCGTGGTAGCTATACCACCCTTTTCTCTCTCTCTCTCTCTTTCTTCTCTCTCTCTCTCCTCTATCGCATAACCGTGTTGTTGGCACTCAATAAAGTGCTTTGATTTTGGTTAAAGCAAAAATACTTGTCCCAGTTTTCTTTTGCACTCTGAGATTCAAAGTAACGAACCATCATGACCCCTGCTCCTACGAGCGGATCGTGACAAGCCCGGGCAGCACTGAACTCAGCAGGTGTGGCAGAGTCCCCGCCGAAGCAGCCCTGCCACCTCCCCGAGCCCTGGCAGCGCTGGTGCCCGGCTCCTGCCCCACAGACCTGTGCCCCGGGGGGGCTTCTCTGCCAGAGGGCAGCCAAAGCCACTGTGCATCGGGGGCTGTGCTCCATCCTACAGGGGCTGCTGGCACGAGCACCTGCAGCAACTGGTGCCAACATTTGGTATGTGTCAGGTGATGTTGCTCCTTCCTGCAATGATGTTTTTCACAGAAGGGATGAGCAGCAGCAGAGAAACACCAACAGCTCCTGAATTTCACAGCACAAAGAGACTCCACAGAGACACCGGCATGTTTCCTTGTGCTTTTCTGTCTTTCTTGCATTTTGGAACAAAACAGAATTGGCCCAGCCTCTGCTATTCCATACTCCAGTTGCTGTGTGGCTGCCTGTGGCAGCTCATGGCCAAACACAACTGAGCAGGGTGACAGAGATGAGGGACTTGTCTTTCCAAACAAACTGTGGGTCTTGCCAGTAGATAAAACTAGCAGCGAGAGAGAAAAGAAAGAATGGGGAGGATTCCACTGGCTGGTGAATGGAATGAGGGAGATTTGTCTTTACAAACAAACTGCAGATCTGCTGATAAATAAAATGTTTTACTAGGAGATGAAAGAAACAGTGGGAAGAACCATCAATTCCATAAGGAATTCCACCAAGTGGCACAAGGAAAGGACAAAGCTGGGGGGGGGGGGGGTTACATATTAGAAGGGGGTCTTAGGTTTCAGGTGTTTTGGGGAAGTCTGTGCCTCTCCAATGCCTCAGCCAAGGGGCAAAGAGAGAGGGGCATGCAGTCGGGAAATAAGGAGAAAAGGGAGGCTGCTCCCTTCTCATTGAGGGGAAATGGCCCATGGCCTCTCCCTTCATTCGAATAAAGTCACAGGACTCCTGTGTCTCCTTTTTGGACATAAACCTCTGGTGTTTGTGGATTAATTTTCCTCCCAAGTGGGTGGCTGGGTGGTGGGTTGGGTTGGGTTTTTTGGGGGGCGGGGTGGGTTTGTCAGATGCGCTCAGGGGTTGGAAGGTGCTGTGGGTGCCCGCAGCGGTGGCACAGCCCCGGCACGGGCAGGGCGGCCCTGGCCGGGCTGAGGGAGCCGGCAGCGGCTGCCCGAGGCCGCAGCGGTGGCGCAGGAGCCGCAGGGCCGCCGTGCAGGAGGAGCGGCCGCGCTGGGCTGGAGCCGAGCTGCCGAGCTGGGTACAGCGATGGCCTCGGGGCGCTGCCGAGAGAGCGCAGCGATTGCCGGTGCCGCGGCAGCGCCTGGCGGGCGCCTTCCCGGAGCCTTGCTGGGGGTGCCGGGCTGAGCTAAGAGCGCGGCTGCCTCGGGGCTCGGGGCGGCTGCGAGGGCTGTGCCGGGGGAGCGGGCGGGCAGCGGAGCGGGGCCCGGCGGGGCTTTGCCGGGGGCGGCCCCGGCTGCACGGGGAGCGGAGCGGGGCCTGACGGGGCCTTGCCGGGGGTGGCCCCGGCTGGGCGGGCTGGGGCCGCTGCCGAGCGCCGCCGCCGCCGTTCCCCGGGAGCCCCCGGGCAGAGCTCTGTGCTTGGGGCCGAGGCCCGGGCGGCCCGGGGAGCGCTCGGCGGCCCGTGGGCCCCCGGCACAGGGGGGTCCGTGTGGCCGGGCCGGCGCCGTGTCCCCAGCGGGCTCCGAGGGCAGCGGCGCGGCCCGGCCGTGGCCTTGCGAGGCCTGCGGGTGCTCGAGGGGCTGGGCTGAGCTGGGCTCCGAGGGGAAAGGCTGAGGGAGAGTGCTTTGGTAAAAACGGGTCCGTGAACAGAACTTGAGTAAAATAATATTGAAGATTTATTAGTAGAACACGGGCAACAGCAGCACTGGGGGCATAGCATACCTGCTAGAGGCACGCTTGCCTTCATTTTACAATGGGTTAAATACTTTTAACTGATAGATATTCTTTAAGCTCAGAAGAAAATTCATATTTCAAACAACCCCTTCCCCCGGTCTCTGCCCCCCTTCTCGCCAGAATGTCACCTCTTGGCCTGTCTGACATTGTCCAGGCATCTTCGAGAGTTGTGAAATTCCTTTGCACTGCAAGTCATCAGCTCAAAAGACATTTATAGCTATATCTTTATGACTACATTTTCCAATACGTCGCAGTTATCTCGAAGTTGTAATTTTACTGCAAGCTTGTTTCTACTTAGCTATATTTATCATAACACTATATTTTTAAGTACATGAAAAGCCAACATTTACCATTTTCTCTAAGCCAGTTGTCAGGGCTCCTCCTGGAGCTGAGAGAGAGACAGAGAGAACAATTTGACTGTGAGAAGTGGGGTGACCCCAGAGAGAGGAGACCCCCAGAAGGCCAAAGCGGGAACCCCGAGAGGGGGAGACACCTGGGATTGCTGGGACCCCGGCAATCGGGGGATGCTGGGGGCTGGAGGGGTAGGAGTGCCAGCACCTCATCAGGTGGTGTTTATGCATGGACCCCGCAGACAGGCCAGCCTTGGAAGACCTGTTCGAGCACTCTTGGCTGCAGGACCCTTACCTGGCCCAGGAGACAGCAGAGACCCATCCCTCTGCCCAGTAGGATCCAGGAGCCCAGCAAGTACCAGCTGCACGCACCTCGTGGCACTGGAAGCAAACCCCAGAGCGTTTCCCTGCGGCCGCGGCACAGAGGAGAGAGCGCAGCCGAGGAGACGCTGCCGCTGCTCCTGGGCGAGTTGTGGAGAGAGCGGCTCAGTGCTCCCTGTCCTGTTGGAGCAGTCATGGCAGTGCGGTGAAGTTGCCAGGGACTGGTAAAGGGGAAATGTCCCCCTGCAGCTCAGGGGCATCGTGATGGCCCGCAAGCCGAGGCACAGCTGGCGTGTTCCCCTGGAGCACGACGTGGAGCCGGAGAACACCATCCTGGAGCTGGCCGCCGCTGGGGCAAAGCCCATTGGCCTTGGGTGCGGCCCCTTCCTGCAGGACACGCTCGGCGCCGCGATGAAATCAAGATGAGGCCACAGTTGCTTTTTGGTGGCACAGGGGACAGATGTTGGGGAAGGGGAGCCGGCTCCTGGCCTTGCTGACAGCTTCTGCCAGCCAGCCTGAGCGGGGCTGGGGCGGGGGGAGCCAGCCTGACAAAAGCATCCATCCATGGGGATGGGGGGCTGTAGAGGGGCACGGGTGCCGGAGGCGTGCCCCAGCTGGTCTGTTTGGCAGGCCCTTGAGGAAGGGGTGGGCCTACAGGTAGGAAAGATGGGGAGTTTCCCCATCTGTGGAGAGGTTTAATTATTGCATGGAGTGGTCAGACCTTCCCCAGGCCCATGATGTGGCAATAACCTTGGACGCACTGACCCCCCTGTGCCGAGCACTCCCCGGGCTGCCCACTGAGGCT
Source organism: Eopsaltria australis (assembly GCA_034509425.1). NCBI lineage: Eukaryota > Metazoa > Chordata > Aves > Passeriformes > Petroicidae > Eopsaltria > Eopsaltria australis. Next base: position 7,765 of record JAVTVJ010002352.1, read on the forward strand.
GCCTGGCCAAGAGCAGCCCCAGGAGCAGTGGCAGAGGCAAAGCAAGGCGGGGAGGAGAAAGAGCGGGGACAAGATTGCCCTTGAAAGGCAGACGCGCTCTGGGGCCGCTGCTGGCCAGGGAGCCTGCCCAGAGCCATCCCCTGCTGGGTGGGGCCTTGAGGGGCAGCTGTCCAGCTGGGCCAGGCTGTGCCAGCAGCTCCAGCCGTGCTGGGGAGCCTTGCCAGCTCTGGGCCTGCTGTGCAGGAGGGTCCCTGTGTGCCACCGGCACCTGGGCACCTCGGCCACTCCCCTCTTAACCAGTGCCTATGTCCAACCTCACAAGTCCCACCAAACACCGCAGTCTGGGAGAACTGGAGCTCTCATTTCACATCTCCATGCCCATGCCCAACGTCCCTGTCACAGCTCCATTTCCAGTGTGTTGCTGTGCAGATGCTGCTACCACCCAAACATGACTCTCTCCCCCTGTAGACACTGGCCCTGCTCACTGGCTCCTATGCCGGCCCCAGGCAGCCTGAGCATCTCCAGCAGTGCCACGGGAGCTCTTCTGTCCTGCCTTTCTTTGCAGCCAAGCCTGCTGCTGAAGGTGATCTGGCTTCCCAGCCCACGGCCAGGACTGAGCCTCTGGCAGATGCTGAGGGTAGGTCAAGGCCTTTCCCCCTGAGTGGGAGAGCTGCCAGCTCAGAGCCCAAAGCTCAGCCAGGGGGGCATCGCTGCAGGTGCCAGGACAGAGCCGTGCACATGTGTGCCCTCGCCCTGCGGGATCCCCTCACCGCTCCTGCTCACAACTGGTGGCTGTTTGGAGGAGGCAGGGCTGTGGCCTTGCCCCAAAACCCAGACGGTTTTTGTTGCCTTATCCCCTTTTTTGATAAGCATGACACCCTGAAGATGCCAGCAGTCAAATGGGAAACTGTTCCATCTGATCCAGCGTTGCCTCTTCCATTCTCAAGGGAAGGACCAAATGACCATGCAGGAGGAGGCTTTTCCCGGAGGAAGCCATGGCTCACTGGCACTCCCTGATGGAGGAAGGAATTCGATGCCTGGCACGGGCACAGTCACAGGAGGTAATTGCTGTGCAGGCTCAGCCCTCGGGGGGCTGTGTGGCAGCAGCTCTTCCCCCAGGGCCCGCCCTTGCACGGGCCCGGCAGCAGCCAAAGCTGGAGGCGCCTCGGCCTCGAGGCCTCTGGAGCACGTTCAGAGCCCGTGGCAAAAGGGACTGGGGCACCAGCGTCCCTCCCGCTGCAGCTGCTCCCGGAGCTGCCCTGAGTGCCCAGAGGCCCAAGGCACAGGAGCAGCCGCGAGCAGGAGCCCTGCCACGGGCCCAGGGCCAGAGCCAGCCCTGGCTCCCACTCTGGGCAGGGGCTGCACGGGCTCCTGACAGGGCCTGGCTCTGTCCCCTCGGGCTGGGGCAGCTGTGGCGGGGCAGGGAGGGTCGGGGGTGGCAGGTGCTGCCCAGGGCTGGCTTTGGCCCCTGTCCCTCGAAGGAGCCACTGGCCAAGCAGCTGCGCTGCCCCCGGGCTCTCCTGCCGGCCTTCTGGGCTTTGTTGGGGGGCACAGCCTGTGCCGAGGGGCGGCAAGGTGCCTGCAGGCCCCAGCTCTGGGGCAACACAGAACGTCCTGGCCGTAGGCACCGTGCTGCCAGCTCAGCAGTGCAGCACAGCACGGGCTCACGCTCCCCGCTGATCCCACAGATGCAGCCGGCACCAGAGCACATGTTCCTGATTCCCAGAAGGGCATCAGAAGGGGTTGCTGTTGGGAAACACCATGTCTGCTACAGATAGTGGCAGGCCTGCTTCTTTTGGAGTTCATCATCGTGTTGTGCTGTGTCGGAATCTGGTACTGCTGGAAGAGAAAATAGTGAGTGTTTTATTCATCGTTCCCTCAAACAGCTTCATTTGATGGCTGTTTGTAGACAGGAAACATCCCCAGTGAGGCTGCTCTGGAGTTGTGGGGAGTCACTGGTTGTCCAGATAACTCTGCTGAGGCTTCTGCTGCTGCCCAGTGCTTTAACTGGCCTCTTAATGGCTGGGCCTTGTCCTGGGGAGCCCGCTGGGGCTGCAGCCAGTGCTGGCTCCCACTGAGGCTGCCTGGCCAAGAGCAGCCCCAGGAGCAGTGGCAGAGGCAAAGCAAGGTGGGGAGGAGAAAGAGCGGGGATGAGATTGCCCTTGAAAGGCAGACGCGCTCTGGGGCCGCTCCTGGCCAGGGAGCCTGCCCAGAGCCATCCCCTGCTGGCTGGGGCCTTGAGGGGCAGCTGTCCAGCTGGGCCAGGCTGTGCCAGCAGCTCCAGCCGTGCTGGGGAGCCTTGCCAGCTCTGGGCCTGCTGTGCAGGAGGGTCCCTGTGTGCCACCGGCACCTGAACGCCTCAGCCACTCCTCTCTGCACAGGAGCACCTCTGAACCTTCACAAGGACGACGACGACATACCACAGTTGGAGGGACCTGTACCTGTCATCAGCCTTCTCAAAGCCACTGTCACTGACACCAGCCTAGGCTGCATCACCCGCTGGTTGCTGTGGACATGGTGCCACCACCCAGACCTGGAGCCTCGTTCTTTGAAGGCACTGGCCCTGGTGTCCGGCCAGGACTGAAGGTGGCCCCCTCCTGCCAGGCCAGGGCTTGAGTCCAGCACCACCTCTGAGCTTGAGCTCTGGCGTCTGGCTGGTAGCACCAGCACTGGCCGAGCTCCTTGTCTGGGCACAGCCAGGGCTGGGCAGGCAGCAGCTGGGCACGGGGCTGCTGTGACCAACAGCAATCCCATGTTATCTTCGTTTTTCATTTTTAGAAATTAGAATTTTTTAGAAATATTTAGAAATTGTTTTTTCAATGGAACAATATGTAATAATACTTTAGAAATATTTTATAGAGATAGACATCCCCAAAGTTTTGTTCCATTTTTCCACAATAGTTTCCAGTTTTTCAAAGTAGTTCTAGAATTCTGTGAAACTTAAAACGTTTTTACATTCTTGAATAAAAATTAAAGTTGCATTTAATTGGTAATCTTTACGAAGAACTCAGACACATGAAGACGCCCAGCCTGCTGCTGAGGCTCTTTCCCCACGGGAGATTTGTACCCCCTCACAACCAAAGAGCCTAAAACATTTTGCCAGATATTTCCCAGCGCTTCTGACAAGCTCAGCTCTTGGTCTTCAGAGGCAAACTCGGAGCACAGCGGGAAGATCTTGAAGTCACCATCTTTGTTTGCTTCTGGAAGAACTCCCTCAGTTCCAGAGCAGGGGGTTCTCTCAGCTTCCTGCTGGCCCGCTCCTCCCCAAGCCTGCCCTGAGCACTCTGCTGCAGCTGATACTGCCGCGGAACTGCTGTCAAACACAACAGCTCTGCCACGCCCGCTCAGGAGGAGTGCAGAAGCTTTATGGCCTTGTTTACATCAGGCTGTTGGCTTCTCTAAACACAGGTTTAGCTTTTGAATGAAATGTTTCACCTGGCAGAGGAACTGATGCTCCCTTTCTCAGGGACGCTAAACTCCCATGGGCTTTAAAAGCTTTCTGGCCAGCATAAGACCCGGGAAACCATTTCATGGAGCCATTTAGTACTGAAAATGGCCCAATCTCTGTATGAAAAGAAGCTTGTTTAAATGCCGGAGCCCACCAGAGCATGCCTCCAGGGCATATCCTTCCCCCCCCACCTGTCCCTCCGTGACTGCCAAACAGCACCTTTGGTAGTTCTTTTCTCCAGAAGCTGAACTCTGCCATTTTATTTGGGGGAGAAACAAAAAAAGGAACTGTTCTATGTTCTCATCATCATCATCATCATCATCACAATGAGCTGCAAATTAGTTACATGACACCAACAGCTCTGACTGTGGAGTTCTTTCTCAGAATGCAACACTGCCTTTACTATCCCTTGAAACTGCAGAAGTGCTACAATCTTTAAAATCAGTTTGATTCAGAGGTAGTTTTGCTGCCAGGCACAGCTCTATGAGGGCTTTGGGGATTCTGCCTACACTGACACTGCGGTGTGTCCGGAGTAACCTGCCCCAAGCCAGCTCCCTCTGAAGAGCAAAGCAGGGTAGGGAAAAGCACAGCCCGGAGAGGGGCTCCGACTGCAGGGACCCCATCCCTGCCAGGACTAACACGATCATCCTACCTTAGCACCGGCTTTGGATGGAGACCAGGACTGGTATCTGGCAAAAGGAAAAGAGGGGACAAAGGTCCCTGGAGTCCCCTGGCCTGGTACCTCAGCCAGTGAGGTAGGGAAGAGGGCACCATGCAGCCGGGTGTTTAAAAGGAGGCTGAGTCCTCCAAAACTGAGAGACAGAAAACCCCACGGGTGGATGTCCCAATGGACTCTCTCCCTTTATTCCAAGACCATTGAAGACTCCTCTGGCGCCTTTCTGGGCACTGGCTTTTCACAGTGTGATCTTTATGCACACTTGTTTCCTTGGATCGGAGTATGCTCAGCCTGCAGTGACTCACTGCCACTCCGGTCTGCAGGGGAAATGGAACTGCTTTCCATGAAGGTCCTCCGAGAGGGAAGTACAAACCCAGAGGAGACAAGCAACCCTTGGAGGCACCCAAACTTCGGGATCAGATGCTGAGTGAGCTGCAGAAAGGGCGTGGTGGGTGCACTTCCCTCAGCCTTCTCCTGAGGCTCTGCTGCTGGGGATTTGCACTGCCCATCTGTGCCGGAAAATACAGCAAGCTTAATTTTCTTTAAATTTTATTTCTCTAGTCAGGCTTGGTTTGCCTTTGATTTGGGGAAAGGAATTCTGAATTTTTTTTTAAGGGATGTTACACCACACAAGGGAGATGAGCTTAACATCTCAGCAAACTGGGAATGACCCAAAAGATACCCAAAAAGATAACGACCATCAACAAAACATCAATGACCATCAGCAAACATCAACAAACATCTACCCCAGACACTGCCCCCTGGCCTACTTGGAGACACCTGGTCTGGAAAAGGCTGACAAGGAAATCAAGGAGTGTGCACCTATTTAACATCTGAGGCCAAGAAATCTGGTTTCAATAGGAAGCCAAATACTAAGAACTATACAACTTGAGACCAATGAGCATTAAAAAATGGATTTCTATGGGTTTTCCACAGTGTAAAGTTTGGGAAAAATCTAGCAAAACTCATGTGTCATGGACTGATTTTCTCTGCACACCCGGGCTATGTGTGGATGAAATTATTTCTGTTGCACATCCTGGCCAGAACAACATCCAGGACAGAATAAATGCCATGATTCTGTAACACCAAAATGTTGCTGAAGGGCTTTTGCTTTTCCCCCATTTTCGGTGACATCTGGACACGCCTGCTCGGCACAGTGGGAAGGGACCCATGGCAGCCTTGCTGCCCTGCTGCTGCTGCTTTCCTAGAGGAAAGAATGGCTCCCTGGCAGCCTCTGATACAGGAACGAAGGCGATGTCAAGCACGGGCACAGTCACAGGAGGTAATTGCTGTGCAGGCTCAGCCCTCGGGGGGCTGTGTGGCAGCAGCTCTTCCCCCAGGGCCCGCCCTTGCACGGGCCCGGCAGCAGCCAAAGCTGGAGGCGCCTCGGCCTCGAGGCCTCTGGAGCACGTTCAGAGCCCGTGGCAAAAGGGACTGGGGCACCAAGGTCCCTCCCGCTGCAGCTGCTCCCGGAGCTGCCCTGAGTGCCCAGAGGCCCAAGGCACAGGAGCAGCCGCGAGCAGGAGCCCTGCCACGGGCCCAGGGCCAGAGCCAGCCCTGGCTCCCACTCTGGGCAGGGGCTGCACGGGCTCCTGACAGGGCCTGGCTCTGTCCCCTCGGGCTGGGGCAGCTGTGGCGGGGCAGGGAGGGTCGGGGGTGGCAGGTGCTGCCCAGGGCTGGCTTTGGCCCCTGTCCCTCGAAGGAGCCACTGGCCAAGCAGCTGCGCTGCCCCCGGGCTCTCCTGCCGGCCTTCTGGGCTTTGTTGGGGGGCACAGCCTGTGCCGAGGGGCGGCAAGGTGCCTGCAGGCCCCAGCTCTGGGGCAACAGAGAACGTCCTGGCCGTAGGCACCGTGCTGCCAGCTCAGCAGTGCAGCACAGCACGGGCTCACGCTCCCCGCTGATCCCACAGATGCAGCCGGCACCAGAGCACATGTTCCTGATTCCCAGAAGGGCATCAGAAGGGGTTGCTGTTGGGAAACACCATGTCTGCTACAGATAGTGGCAGGCCTGCTTCTTTTGGAGTTCATCATCGTGTTGTGCTGTGTCAGAATCTGGTATTGCTGGAAGAGAATTAAATGGTGATTGCAGCATTCAGTGATTGATATTGATCCAGGGTCTCTCCTCAGGAGGTCTCTGCTCACTCACCTGGGACCTGCTTTGCTCGGAGAGCTGGCTGCACTCAGGCAAAGAGGGCTTTTCTTTTTCTTTTTTTTAAAGCAATCTACAGCTCCTAAGTTTCCCCACTGAAAACAGACACCCTCCTCAAGTGTGTGCCAAGCCCAAGGTGCCTCCAAGGAGGTTCCCTTCCCCAAGGCAGAGCCATGCAAGGAATGTTTTAGACCTTTGGACTCCTTGGCTCCAGGTGGCCCTGCTGTGTCACAATGGATATTTGGTTCCATCAGGCCCCACGGTGTCACTGGGGTTTCCTTGGTTCCATTTGGCCCCAAGTGTCTCAGGGCTCTCCTTTTTCCTGCAGCAAGCAGCAGCAAACCCCACTGCCAGGGCCAAATGCCTGGCAAGGAGGAGCAGGGGGGCACATTTGCAGGGATGGATTTTGCCTTCCCAGGTGACAGGGACGTGGCGTGGGGCCCTGCTGTCCTGGAGATGGCTGAACACCGGCCTGCCCATGGCAAGGGCAAGAGACAACAACCTCTGGCCATGGAACTACAGCAGCAGAGAGGGCAGGCACAAGGCTGGCTTTCAAAGGCTCTCAGCAGCACAGGAAACATCCGTGCAGGACATTTTCTTGACAGCTGACATTTCAGGCAATTCTTTTAGACAGAGATGCACCAGCAAATGGCAAGTGAAACAGTTTCAGCTGTGTGTGTGTGGCCTGAGAAGAGCTGGCATCTTTTCAGCAGTGTGAGCTGTTGCATGCCTTGCTCAGGGCCAGGATGTGGGATCTTGGAGCAGGCTGCGCTCTCCTGGGGGGCTTCTCTTGCCAGGCCGGCTCTAAAAGCGCAAGCAAAGAGCGGCGTGAGGCAGAGCACAAAGGAAGCAGCGGGCCGATGCCTTGAAGCACTGGGCTGGCAGTGCCATTTGCCGAGCGCTCCTCAGCAGCCCGGCTGCAAAGAAAGGCCGCTCGGGCCGAGCACAAGATCCGCAGGCAGCGGCGAGCAGCAGCTGGAGCCCAGCAGGGCCTTGGAGGAGCGGGGCCGAGCCCCGGGCCGGCTTCCAAAGGGGCTTCGGGGCTGGCGGCGATGGCGCCGAGTGCCCTGCCCGTGTCCCCCTGGGCTCTGCGGCGCCACGGGGCCAGAGGCCGGGGCCGGGGCTCGGGCCCTGCTGCCACAAGGGCGCTGCCGAGGGCTCGCCGCCCTTGAGCCGGGGCCGGGGCGGCGCTGAGGGAGCGGCGCCGCCATTGCTGCCGCCCTCAGGGGCTCTGAGGGGAGCGCGGCTCCCGCCAGCCCCGCTCGGCTGCGGGAGAGAGCAGAGAGAGGAAAGAGAGAACAGAGAGAGGAAAGAGAGAATAGAGAGAGGAAAGAGAGAATAGAGAGAGGAAAGAGAGAATAGAGAGAGGAAAGAGAGAACAGAGAGAGGAAAGAGAGAACAGAGAGAGGAAAGAGAGAACAGAGAGAGGAAAGAGAGAACAGAGAGAGGAGAATAGAGAGAGGAAAGAGAGAATAGAGAGAGGAAAGAGAGAATAGAGAGAGGAAAGAGAGAATAGAGAGAGGAAAGAGAGAATAGAGAGAGGAAAGAGAGAATTGAGAGAGGAAAGAGAGAATAGAGAGTTGAAAGAGACAACAGAGAGAGAGGAAAGAGAGAATAGAGAGAGGAAAGAGAACAGAGAGAGGAAAGAGAACAGAGAGAGGAAAGAGAGAACAGAGAGAGAGGAAAGAAAGAATAGAGAGAGGAAAGAGAACAGAGAGAGGAAAGAGAACAGAGAGAGGAAAGAGAGAACAGAGAGAGAGGAAAGAGAGAATAGAGAAAGGAAAGAGAACAGAGAGAGGAAAGAGAGAATAGAGAGAGGAGAGAGAGACTAGAGAGAGGAAAGAGAGAACAGAGAGAGGAAAGAGAGAATAGAGAGAGGAAAGAGAGAATAAAGAGAGGAAAGAGAGAAGAGAGAGAGGAAAGAGAGAATTGAGAGAGGAAAGAGAGAATTGAGAGAGGAAAGAGAGAATAAAGAGAGGAAAGAGAGAATAGAGAGAGGAAAGAGAGAATTGAGAGAGGAAAGAGAGAATAGAGAGAGGAAAGAGAGAATAGAGAGAGGAAAGAGAGAATAGAGAGAGGAAAGAGAGAATAGAGAGAGAGGAAAGCAGAGAATAGAGAGAGAAGAGAGAACAGAGAGAGAGAGAAAGAGAAGAGATAGAGAGAGGAGAGAGACAGAGAGAGGAAGAGAGAATAGAGAGAGGAAAGAGAGACTAGAGAGAGGAAAGAGAGAATAGAGAGAGGAAAGAGAGAAGAGAGAGGAAAGAGAGAATAGAGAGAGGAAAGAGAGAACAGAGAGAGGAAAGAGAGAACAGAGAGAGGAAAGAGAGAATAGAGAGAGGAAAGAGAGAACAGAGAGAGGAAATAGAGAATAGAGAGAGGAAAGAGAGAACAGAGAGAGAGGAAAGAGAGAATAGAGAGAGGAAAGAGAGAGAGAGGAAAGAGGGAACAGAGAGAGTAAAGAGAGAATAGAGAGAGGAAAGAGAGAATAGAGAGAGGAAAGAGAGAATTGAGAGAGGAAATAGAGAACAGAGAGAGAATAGAGAGAGGAAAGAGAGAACAGAGAGAGGAAAGAGAATAAAGAGAGGAAAGAGAGAATAGGGAGAGGAAAGAGAATAAAAAGAGAATAGAGAGAGTAAAGACAGAATAGAGAGAATAAAGAGAAAGAATAAAGAGAGTAAGAGGCAGAGTAAAGAGAAAAAGTAAAGAGAGACAGTAAAGAGAATAAAGAGAAAGAACAGGGAATAGAGAAATGAGTAAGAGAGAGAGTAAAGAGATAATAAAGAAAGAGTAAAGAGAGAATGAAGAGAGAGTAAGGAGAGAAAGAGATAATAAAGAGAGTAAAGAGTGTAAAGAGAGAATAAAAAGAGGAAAGAGAGATAATAGAGTAAAGAAAGAACCAAGAGAGAGTAAAGAGAGGATGTCAAGAGAGAAAGTAAAGAGAGAATAGAATAAAGACTGAATAAAGACAGAGTAAAAATAGATTAAAACAGAGAGAGTAAAGAAGGGGAAGAAGATTGGAATTGAGCAATTTTTGGGCGGGATTGAGGTTTTTGGAGGTGGAATTGAACCATTTTGGTGGAAGGCTTAGTTGGTTTTAGTGGGATTTGGTTGTTTTGAGGTGATAGATCATTCTTTCTTGGCTTTTAGAGTGCAAAGAGACAGAGAACATTCCCTCAAATCCTCCTGCAACACAAAAATCCTCCACACTATGTCCTCATGGTGACCCTAAATTCTGGACAGCCCAATTCTGGCCTCGTTACCCCAAAAATCTTTATTTCGACCCCATTTCGGACCTCAGATTTGGAGCTGACCTGAGTTGGGGACAGCCCTGGAAAACCTCCCTAAAAACCCAAAAATGCCCCCCAAAACCTCCCTAAAACCCTCAAAATGCCCCCAATAATCCCCACAAATCCCTCGTGGTGGCCCCAAATTCTGGACACCCCAATTCTTGCCTGATTACTCCAGAAATCCCCATTTTTCCTCAGTTTTCGACCCTAATTTTGGGGCTGACCTGGGGCGGGGACAGTGCCCAAAAACCTCCTGAGAAATCCTGAAAATGCCCCTAAAAACCTCCCTAAAACCCCCAAAATGCCCCCAAAAACCTCCCTAAAAATTCCCCAAATCCCCCCAAATGCCTCGTGGTGACCCCAAAGTCTTGACACCCCAATTCTGACCCCGTTACCCCAACAATCTCAATTTTTACCCCATTTTGGACCCCAATTTTGGGGCTGACCTGGGTTGGGGACAGCTGTGAAAAACCTCCCTAAAACCCCCTAAAATGCCCCCAAAACATCCCTAAAATGCCCCAAATCCCTCGTGGTGAACCCAAATTGTGGACATCCCAATTCTTCCCTCATTACCCCAAAATCTCTATTTTTACCCTGTTTTGGACCCCAATTTTGGGGCTGACCTGTGGCAGGGACAGTGCCCAAAAACCTCCCTCAATAACCCCAAAATGCACCCCAAATGCCCCCAAAATCCCCCTAAAACTCTCATGGTGACCCCAAATTCTGGACACACCAGTTCATTACCCCAAAAATGTCCATTTTTACCCCATTTCAGACCCCGATTTTGGGGCTGACCTTGGGTGAGGATAACGCCCACAAACCTCCCTAAAACTCCCCAAAATTCCCCCAAAATTCTTGTGGTGACCCCAAATTCTGCACACCCCACCCCCCAAGCCAAAATCTCTGATTTTTCCCCAGTTTTGGACGCCAATTAGGGCTCACCTGAGCTGAGGACGTCGATGGCGGCACTGGGCAGGGACAGCCCCACAAAACCCCAAAAATGCCCCCAAAATGCCCGCAAATCCATCGTGGTGGCCCCAAATTCCAGACATCCCAACCACACCCCAAAACCTCCATTTTTCTCCCCATTTTTTCTCCAATTTTGGAGCTGACCTGGGCTGGGGACGGCAACAGCGACGCCGGGAGGGGACAGCTCCCAAAATATCCCCAAAAGGCCCCCAAAAAACCCCAAAATTTCCCCAAATCCTTCATGGTGACCCCAGATTCTGGACACTCCACCCACATCCCAAAATCTCCAATTTCTCCCAATTTTGGACCCAAATTTTGGGGCTCACCTGGGCTGGGGACATCAGCGGCCACGCTGGGAGGGGACAGCACCCAAAAATCCCCAAAATGTCCCCAGAATGTTCCCAAAATGCCCACAAACCCCTCATGAAGACCCCAAATTCTGGACACCCCACCCCCACACTGAAAAATCTCCATTTTTTACCCCATTTTGGACCCCGATTTTGCGGCTCACCTGGGCTGGGGACATCGACATTGGTGCTGGGAGGGGACAGACCCCAAAAACCTCCATAAAAGCCCCAAAACATTCTCATGGTGACCTCAAACTCTGGATCCCCTAATTCTGGCCTTGTTACCCCAAAAATCTCCATTTTTACCCCATTTTTCCCCTGTCCTGGGTTAGTCAGGAGGGGTCACAATCTAGGAAGTGACCTATGCTGCAGGAGGTGATACAGCTTCCTTCCTGAGAGAGAGAGAGCCAATAACCAGGGAGTTTTAAGGATTGATGTGTAGGTAAAGCAATTCAAAAGTTGATCCACCTTCGAGGAAAAACCATCTATAATCAGAGAGCCTCTGAGGCTCTTCCTCTTTTTGCCTGCTGCAGTGTAGGGAGGAGCATCTCCCTGCTTCTCTCCCCAGGAAGGCGCTGTCCCCCCCAGTCCTTCTAAAGGAGGGAGGGGGAAGGGAGGTTTAGGGCGGCCGTGCAGCTGCAGCTGGGCATGGGGGAGGAAGCAGATGGAATTTTCGGCAGATGCAGTTCAGCCGACAGGTCAGCTCCACCAGACAGGGCCAGGCCCCTGCTCCGGGCCAGGCAAGGACCGGGCCGGACTCCATCCAGCTCGGGCCAGGCCCTGCCCTGTCACCCCGGGCCCGGCCGGCCCTACCAGGCTGAGCCAGCTTCACAGAGCCAGGCACAGAGACTCTGAGAGCTTCTGCCATCCAGCTCGGACCTTTTCAAACAGCCCGGCAGAGAGCACGGGATCCTCACACTGCTGGGGAGAGAGAGATTAACTCTATCCATGCCTGGACTGAACTTGCAGACACCCATCCTTCCTTGCACAGAGAGAGGAACGAGTGAGGACATCTACACAAATACAGCATAGAGACTTTACAGTCAGTGAGGAAAGCAGAACGGATGCCTAGAGGGAGGTGTATGAGAAGTGCTTTGAGAGGGAAGCTGAAAACTCTTTTGGAGAACCATGGTTGGGACTGAGCTAATAAATTCCCTGTAATATAGGAAGAAATAGTCCAAGGGTGGGATGTGAGGTTCTAATTGCAGCCAGTGAACTGAAATACCTGGGTAAAGACAAGTAGGTGTTGAAAGAAGTACAGCCTGATGAGAAACTTGAACCAAGAGAGAGGAGAGGCTGTGACCCAGAGCCCTGGTCCCAGGGGAATGCCAGAGAACCTGTGTTGTCAGGAGAGCCTGTGCTGCTCAGCACAGAAGAAGGGATTTTCTTTGTTGTTGCAATTGAACTGTTAATCCTTAAAAAGGAACCCCATGGGCTGTTGATGACCCACCATAGTGGCTGTGGGAAGGCTGCTGGTGTGGGAGGGGATCCACCATTCAGCAGATCTTTCTTCTGTGCGGCAGCTGATGGTGAGGCTGAAGAGCCATAAAAAACTGTACTTCTTCCTACAGAAAATCCATGGTGTAAACAAAAGAGACTTCTCTCCCTAATTGAACTGAAAGAAGAACTATTTCAGAGATGGTAAACTGACTGGAGGTCAAAGTGTTGTCTTTTGTGTGTTGTCAGGGAGAAAGAAATGGAGAGGTGGGGGAAGGAGGGGTGGTCTGAGGAGTTGGTTCTGGTTTTTCTTATTTTTTTCTTTGTCTTAGGTGTGTTAATAAACTTTCTTTATAAAGATTGAGGCTGCTTTGCCTACTCCTAATCCTCATCTCACAGCAAACATCAGGTGAATTTTAGTAAGTGTGCTGGCATTTGGCCAGAAACTCGAATAGGCGCACTGGAACCACTGCACCCAGGGGCCGGTGTCTGCATTCCAAGGGTGTTGCAGTCTGCTCCCCAGGGACCCTCCCCGCGTGCAAGCAGCGCCCAAGGAGCAGCTGCGCAAGTTCCGAGTTTGGAGCAGAGTCCCCTGTGCACACAAATGCCAACTGGCATTTCAGGGGCTGGCAGGAGAAGCTAAATTCATCTGCTCGCTGCCCTTTCTAGCCGTGGCCACGCTGATGCAATTGGAAGAATTGCCCCCGGCCAGGCAGCTCTCAGGTAGAAGATTGGCTTTTGCTCCTCATGTTTCTGAGGTGCCAGGTGCCACTTCCTCAGGTTTTCCTTCCAATTCCTAAGGGCTTTTGACTCTTTTGACCATTTCAACACTTTCTGTGCGTCCCTGTGAGCGAGCATGCACCACAAAGCCTCTCCCTCAAAGCCTTGAGGTAGTGCCAAAACAGAACTTGTTCATGCTCTTTTCTCATGGTGATTTATAAGCTCCTCCCGACTCTTCAAGCAAGCTGACACTGGAGACAAAGGCTTGACCTTGGAATCCTAGGGCACTTTGTGTGTGTGTGTTTTTACAATGTGCTTTTGCAGGGCCTTGGGCTGAGCACGGTGAGGGCCGAGGCCTGGGGCCCTCGAGATGGCAGCAGGGAGCCCCCGGGGCAGCGGCCCTGAGGGGCGGCCCTGAGGGGCGGCACAGGGTGCATTTCCCCCGAGCAGCGAGCGAGCCAGCGGCCGGGCGGGCGGGGAAAGGCGCCCCCGGGGAGAAGGGCAGGCAGAAAGGCCCCGGCTCTGTGCCAAGCGGGCGGCCCATCGCCAATTGCTGGCTCCCGGAGCCGCTGGCAGGGCCGTGTCCCCTTCACGCCGCTGACACCGCACCTGCAGTGCTGCGTCCGCCTCTGCCGGGCTCCCCAGCACGGACGGCAAGGACATGGACGCGCCGGAGCAGGTGCCCAGGAGGGACCCCGAGATGATCCCAGGGCTGGAGCACCTCTCGTGCAAGGAAAGGCTGAGACAGCTGGCCTTGTTCAGCCTGGAAAAGAGCCTTAGGCTTAGGCTTGAGCCAACTGTGGCCTTCCAGTACCTGACAGCAACCTCCAAGCAAGCTGCAGAGGGACTTTGTACAAGGGCAGGCAGGGACAGCACTTGGGAGAAGGGATCCAAACGGAAAGAGAGGAGGTTTAGATGAGGGATGCAGAAAAAGACTCTCCTGGAGCAGGTTGCCCAGAGAAGCTGTGCATGGCCCATCCCTGACGGTGCTCAAGGCCAGGCTGGATGGAGCTCAAGGGCTGGCCGCAGGAGGTGCTCTGTGACGGGCTGGCTGTGGCACGCTTGGCTGAAGGAGGTGGCCGTGTCCTGCCGTGCCGCTCTCCCGCAAAGGGCAGGCTGGGCCGGGAGGCCGGCGCAGCTCTGAGCACACACAGCGCGGCCCGGGCCCTGCGGGCGCTGGGAGCAGCTGGGCAGGAGCCTTCTGCAAGTGCCCGGCGCTTTCTGCCTTCTCTCCCCAGAGTGCCAACATCTGATCCGCTGGTGTTTGTCCAAGCACCCCGCGGACCGGCCCCTGCTGGAGGAGATCTTGCTCCACCCTTGGGTGCGGGGCAGGCGTCTTTGATGCCTTGCAACACCGAGCCTCTGCAACACCCACTTAGCGAGTGCCACACAGGACTGAGGACCTGAAAAATAAAACAAGCAAAAACCCAATCTGGGCTGTCGCTTTCAGGGTACCGGGGGTGGCCCAGTGTGTTGCAGCCTTCCTGGAGGAAGTGTCCCGTCAGAGAACGGCTGCAAGTGATTTCAGCTCGTGTGGTTCAGCTCTTTGTGAAATGGCCCGAGGCAGACCTGGGGACAGAGAGACAAGGGATCCGTATGGCAGCTCCACAGGGTCGCTTTATTGTCCAGAAGCTGCTGTGAAGGGAAGGCAGGGACGGCTGCTCCCTGCCTGAGGCTGGGACTGGGGTCTTTCTATGGGGAAGGCAGGGGGTGGGCTAAGAACCAGTTAGCCAGCTGGGTACAAGGCATTGCCATGGAGGAGCAAGGCATGCTGGGGGTGGTTCGCTGGTCACCATGACCCAGAGGTAGGTTTCTTATCTCTGAGTCGTTTTGCCCTCAGGCTTTTCTGCAAGGGAATGCAGAGGGCTCTTGAGCCAAGAGCTCACAGCCCTCCCCAGTCATTGGTGCTGGTCAGTGGAGCAGTCAGTGGTGTTGGTCATCACAGTATGTTCAGTAGTGGCTGCTCAATGGGGTGTGGTCAGTGGGTGTGGTCAGTGGGTATGGTCAGTAGGGTGTGGTCAGTGGTGTGGTCAGTGTGCTGTGGTCTCTGGGTGGGTGTGGTCAGTGTGATGTCATTATTGTGGTGCTGTCAGTGTGGTGTGGTCATTAGGTGCGCGTGGTAAGTGTGATGTGGTTAGTGGTGTTTGGCCAGTGGGGTGTGGTCTGTAGGTGTGGTCGGTGGTGTGGTCTGTAGGGTGTGGTCCATGGATGTGAACAGTGGGTGTGGTTAGTGGCTGTGGTCAACGGATGTGGTCAGTGGGTGTGGTCAGTGGATATGGTCAGTAGGGTACGGTCAGTAGGGTGTGGTCAGTAGGGTGTGGTCAGGGAGTGTGGAAAGAGGATGTGGTCAGTGGGGTGTGGCCAGTGGGGTGTGGTCAGTAGGGTGTGGTCAATGGGTGTGGTCAGTGGTGTGTTGTAAGTGGGTGGGGTCAGTGGGTGTGGTCAGTAAAGTGTTGGTCAGTGGGTGTGGTCAGTAAGGTGTGGTCAGTAAGGTGTGGTCAGTGGGTGTGGTCGGTGGGTGTGGTCAGTAAGGTGTGGTCAGTAGGGTGTGGTCTGTAAGGTGTGGTCAGTGAGGTGTGGTCAGTAAGGTGTGGTCAGTAAAGTGTGGTCAGTAAGGTGTGGTCAGTAAGGGGTGGTCAGTAAGGTGTGGTCAGTAAGGGGTTTTCAGTGGGTGTGGTCAGTGGGTGTGGTCAGTAAGGTGTGGTCAGTGGGTGTGGCCAGTAAGGTGTGGTCAGTGGGTGTGGTCAGTGGGTGTGGTCAGTAAGGTGTGGTCCGTGGGTGTGGTCAGTGGGTATGGTCAGTTGGTGTGGTCAGTGGGTGTGGTCAGTAAGGTGAGGTCAGTGGGTATGGTCAGTGGGTGTGGTCAGTAAGGTGAGGTCAGTGGGTATGGTCAGTGAGTGTGGTCAGTGTGGTGTGGTCTCTGGGTAGGTGTGGTCAGTGAGATGTGGTTAGTGGTGTTTGGCCAGTGGGGTGCGGTCAGTGGTGTGGTCTGTAGGGTGTGGTCCATAGATGTGGACAGTGGGTGTGGTCCCTGGGTCTGGTCAGCGCGTGTGGTCAGTGGATGTGGTCAGTGGGGTGTGGTCAGTGAATGTGGTCGCTGGATGTGGTTTGTGGGTGTGGTCAGTGGATATGGTCAGTAGGGTGTGGTCAGAGGGTGTGGTAAGAGGATGTGGTCAGTGGAGTGTGGCCAGTGGGGTGTGGCCAGTGGGGTGTGGTCAGTGGGTGTGGTCAGTAAGGTGTGGTCAGTAAAGTGTGGTAAGTAACATGTGGTCAGTAAAGTGTGGTCAGTAAGGTGTGGTCAGTGGGTGTGGTCAGTAAAGTGTTGGTCAGTGGGTGTGGTCAGTAAAGTGTTGGTCAGTGGGTGTGGTCAGTGGGTGTGGTCAGTAAGGTGTGGTCAGTTGGGTGTAGTCAGTAAGGTGCGGTCAGTAGGGTGTGGTCAGTAAGGTGTGGTCAGTGGGTGTGGTCAGTGGGTGTGGTCAACGGATGTGGTGTCACGATCTGCTCGTAGGAGCGGGGGTCGTGATGGTTCGTTATTTTGAATCTCAGAGTGCAAAAGAAAACAGGGACAAGTATTTTTGCTTAAATCAAAATCAAAAAGCACTTTATTGAGTGCCAACAACACGGTTATGCGATAGAGGAGAGAGAGAGAGAGAAGAAAGAGAGAAAGAGAAAAGGGTGGTATAGCTACCATGGCATGACGAGATCCTCGTTGTCCGGATCCGATGGACTCCGTCTCGTCCGTAGGGAGA
>JAVTVJ010002353.1:0-46028 GCA_034509425.1 Eopsaltria australis
CCATTTTGTAACGTTATTTCTAGCCTGTCTGGCCTGATCTGCTGCATGGGCTCCCAGGTCATACCCTGGCTCTGGTTCATTACCTTGCTTTGTCTGAGCTATAAATAGACTCTGTTATTATCACCATGGCTGCCTGTTGCGTTCAAACCCTCTGGGAACATGCCCTGATGAGCAAGGGCACTTCCAGTGTTGTGGTCACCTTTGACTCCTGGTTTATTATCCCTTGTGGAGCTGCTCTGCTCTTGGTGCTCTCATAGAAATAAAATGAAACTGCAGGACTGTCAGTTTTATTCTGTCTTTTTTTTCTTTGAGTACACAGTCCAAATAATTTAGGATGTCCTTTTCTGCAAAAAGAACAAGAAAATCTACAGTGACTCTAAGGGAAGAACAAAGGACAATACTAAAGAACAGTAACAAACAGTTCCAATTGTTACATACATATCACTCTGACTATTGTCTGATATTCCTATCTGTATATGATATATACTTTTATATACCTGTCAAAATTCTTTGGCATTAGGTTTTTACAGCACTGTGTACTCCAGCAGTCCCTTTCAGACAATTTTTTCTGTTGTTATTCTATTCAGCTTTGAAGATTTCCTACAAGAAGCATCTCTGAGAAGGCCTGTAGCTATGTTCCAGAAGGAAAAAGAGCCCTGCAAGAATAAAACAAGGGATGAGATACTTCATTCTATTTCTGTGAAAGGTAATGATAATTGTTATAAAAAGACCTTGTACTATATTGAAGGAGATGAGTTTTTTTAAAGAAATAAAACAAACACTAAAGCTAGTGGATCCTGCAAGGTAAGGAAGATAAGAAGGATGAGTCTTTGGTGTAGGCTCACAGGGGAGTCTGAACATACAGTAGATCATACTGCAAACACACAGTACAGACCTTTAATTTTTGGATGTTGTGTTTGTTTGTGTTTTATTTTTTTAATGTTGAAAATTCTTCAATGATTTTTCCAACAGTTTCCTACTGTGCAAAACTTGCCTATTTCTCAGTTGTTCAAACCAGCAACCCAATCTATGCCTTCAGTTTTGAGCTTTGACCATAAGCTATGATGGACAGAATAATGGTGGTAAAGCTTGTTTCTGAAGTAACCTCTAGCCTTCAAGTGCTAAAAGAGAAGCAAGAAGACACATCAAAGATTCTTAAATGCTGTTTTCATTAAATTCAGTTCAGGTAGAATTAACTGAAAAACAATGGCCACGTGCTGCACGAGAATGTGCCCAGAAGGGAAGTTGCTTTGTACCAAAAATTGCCCTGAGAGGTTTGCAAAGATAATTAGCATTAGCCTAATAGCCTTACTGAGTTCAAGGGCTAAAACAGAGCTGGCCTATGTACAGCTCATTGCACAAAAGAATTTGTAATGATACAGGAATGTTGTTGTTTTCCACTGCAAAAGGTTTATATTTTGAGGTGCTGACAATGACTGTACTCTGTATCAGTATAGGTTAAGCTCTGCAACCCAGTCTCTTTGATTTTTGCCAGTAAAACTCACACTGTGTGAAGAAATTCTGCAGCTCATCATGTCTCTAGGCAGATGTCTATATTAACTTCTCTACTGCAAATTTTCAGAGTGTGATTGGTGTCCAAGAAATTTGCTTCACAGAAAAAAGGGGGGGGGGGGGAGAATTTAAGTGATGATGAAGGACCCAGGGGTCTTCTAAACATATGCTTTAGCAACCTCAAGTATACTTTAATGCTCCAAACAGAGAAGCAAGGGCCAGAAGCATGGCAGAAATCAGAACCTTAATTTAAAGTATGTGATAGGAAATACT
Organism: Eopsaltria australis; assembly: GCA_034509425.1. Taxonomy (NCBI): domain Eukaryota; kingdom Metazoa; phylum Chordata; class Aves; order Passeriformes; family Petroicidae; genus Eopsaltria; species Eopsaltria australis. Next base: position 1,786 of record JAVTVJ010002353.1, read on the forward strand.
TGGTGAGGCTGAGTATGGAGCCTTTCCAGAACCCTTAGGTGGGCCCTAATCAAACACTGGAATAAGTTGCTCAGAGGTTGTGGAGTCTGTGTCCTTAGAGATCCTCAAAGCCTGAGCAACCAGCTGTAGTCCACCCTGCTTTGAGTAGGGTGTTTGGAGCTTTCAAACTCAGCTATGCTCTGACTCTGCAAGTGTGTTCTTCATGTCTGTTTTCTATATTTGAACATTTTAAAGCATCTTGGGAAGGACCTGGATAAAATACAACAAACAAGAAGACAAGCTCAAACCTTACGAATGGGAGCTTTCCCCATGAATGAATGCATTTATTTCCTTCATTAATAAAATCATACTTAAATAATAGATATACAAATGATAACATCCAGCCCTGAGAGGGAATGGAAAATGGTTTGGGAAATGTATATTACTGTGTTCTTATGAATCCTTTATCTGCCTAAGTGAATTGGTGAGTGTTATTCCCAGTAAATTGCTTATGAGCAAATTTGATACAGTTAAGTCATGTCTGCAGAATCTGGAAGTTGGATAACACATTCCTGTCTCTGATGTACTCATCAACCTCCCTTGGCATCAGCAAGGGTGGCATTTCAGTCATGATTTTCTGACTAATAGCACACTTCAAGGAATACACTGAACAAATTAATAACATAATACAAAAGTAGTTCAAAGTTCAGTTAAACTTCATGGTCAATAACGAATCACATCTGGACTTAGACAAATAAGGGGAATTCACTATTTTTGTGGGAGGAGATAGAGAATTTTTCTGTTAAGGAGCTAATCTGCTCCATATTTATGAACATCAAAGAACTGCTGAAAATACAGGAATTAAGAGTGGTGCAATGGTGGATTAGAATGTAGGTGAGGCCATTCAGATGACAGCATCACCTACGTAAATTTTAAATTAGTCCAGTGTACGCTGGGCCCTAAATTTTATGTGATTGATTTGAACAGAGCCTAATTGCTTGGGGTTTTAAAAAGTTTCTTCTTTATCTATTCACCTGCCTACAGGTCCTACTTTAATATTATGCAATTAGAAGTGCGCACAGCATGAATAATACGAGTTCTTATTTACAAAATCCATGTGTTTGTTATTGCTTAAGAATCCTGATGAGCTGTAGCAAGTCAGCTTTTAGATGGATGGCAGTTCTAGTGAAAAAGAATAATTGGCAAGATAGAGAAATTCTTTAGCAAAATTAGTGACAAGTAGAATTCTCCTCCAGCAGGGATTTTTAGCTTTGTTTCTTTATATGAAAACATCAATATTAAGGTTCTTCAATAAAGAAATATTTCAGTGGATTTTTTTCTGATTAATTCCAGAGTCCTTTAATGGCAAAGGTGTTCATAACAGCTGGGTCACTTAAAAAAATAAAAATAAAAGCATTGAAAAATAAATGTGTTTGTATTGATAAACATGGTTCATATCATACATGGTATGATATCTCTACTTATTGCTCACATAAACCTTTAAAACAGTGCACTGCCTGTCCTATACCAGTTGTATAACATCCTTTTCATAGGACTGATTCTCAAATCCTCAGTTTCCATTAGTATCTCCCAAGGAAAAGAATGGCTAGTATGACGTCCAGCTGGTATTTCCAGAGATGAGTCTCTGTTAAAGCTCCAAAGTTGTTTTTTTCCATTAAAACTCATCTAAATTTGGTGAATGATTGATTCTATGCTTCCCAGATGTGTAACTCTTCATAAAAGCACTGTTCAGCTTCTGTACCAATGACAGCTTGTAGCTGGATGTGGGAGTTGCCGAATTTTCAGGGTTCTGTTTTCACCACCATGTATGGAGGACAGATCTGACAGAGAGGATGCTGAGCACAACTCTGAGCACACAGTGTAAATGCCTAGACTAGGAGGAATTCTCTTTCCAAACATCCATCTCAACAAATAACTCAGTTCAGTAATGGCCATTGTCTTTCTTAACTCTCCTGGACTATTTTGCTGAAGAAACTTTTAAGGAGGAAAGGCTGATTTTCCTGGCCTTGAGATGTAGTTCCTCCACACAAAGTAAAAAGCATGACAAAGTCTCTGTAGGGTGTTCAAAGTGTTTCTGTTATGCAAGCTTTAGTCACAGTGTTTGGCCTGATTTTAAATGATGAGTTTTGTAAGAGTGGATCTATCAGCTCGTATAAGACTTCAATCTTAAAGCATTTTATTATTACTTTTATATCAGTGTAATTTTGCTTCTGTGTGAATGCGAGTTGCAGAAACTGGGCTTGAAGACAGATTGAAGCATTTTTTAAAAACAGTTGGGCCCTGTTATTATATTAGTTTAATCTGTTTTCTGTGGTTGATATCCTGCCCTAATTACTTGTGTGCCACTTAAAGATTGATGTGAGTGTGAGGCTGGCATCCACGTGTATTCCAACCTACAAATCTCACAAAGATCAAGAAATTTTCGAAGTCATGCATTAAAGAACTGAAATGAAGACTGGAGGCAACAGTTGTTTAATCAAAATTGGAGTTCCATAAGAATAATCAGAGACAATAATCCACAGACATTTAAAGCAACTGAACAACAACTGAAATATATTTTTCATTTGATTTTCAATAGAGATATCTAATTTTAATATTTTTGAATATTACTATTTTCTCCTTGCCATCTCTCCTTTTATTGTTGTTGTTCGGGTTTTTGTGGGCTTTCTTCTTGTTACTGCTGAGTTTGTTTGTTTTCATCAGTGAAAAGAATAGAAAGTATTAATTAATTTAAAAAATATTTTTGTGCTTTTTTCCTTTCAGATTATTTTACCTTGGGGGTGGAAAATGGAAGTAAATTAAAACCTTTGCAAATTAAACTGTGGGTCAATAGAGAAGCACTAAGCTAAGTGCTTGTTTAAGCCATTGTATTAATGCACAAAGGAATTTCTTCAACACCCTATCTTGTTTATTTGACAACTGGGAGTGAATATTTGTTTATTTTCTGTAATTATAACTGCCAGGAAAACATTCTGATAATCTAATGTGGTGGGATTGGTCATTGGTGTGCTCTAAATGGTGAGAAATTTCATAATTACTCATAGGACTCTTGTAGGATCCATGACTGTATCTTCAGCTCAGCTTCAGGCACTTCAGAAATGCAGGTCTTGGAATCTTTGTGGAGCACTGCTGCTGAAATTTAGATACACAGGCAGAATCTATTTGTTTCAGTGCTATACACTGTGCATCTTCCAGGGCTGTGCAGAGCATTCAGCACCTTACAGCGTGGAGCTCTAGGAGTGTGGGGTCATAGTATATAACCCTCTGGAGTACCTGAAATGGTGCATTTGGTTTGTGGAAGCACAATCCTTAAAAGTGAAAATGCATCCGAGTCACTGCTGGAGTGCTGCCTGTTTGAAGGGTGTTTTCCTGCCTTGAGCCCAAATTCCTCTTCCATTACTGGAAAGAAGCATTACAGCTTCCTGTGTCTGTCTTCATCCAGTCTTTCCAAGTGGGGAAAGCAACAGAAACATTTTTCTCTTTTCATTATAGCAGGAGAGAGGCAGTTTATTCCTCTACCTGATTAAGACTTACTGCAGCAGTGAGGTGTTAGAGATGGGGCTATGTATCCTTGTACAAATAAATAAGGACTGTGACAGTCTTATCCACTAACATTTTAATCTTTGAAACCATTCTTCTTGCTGTAAAAAAGAATGTGAAGAATTCAAGGTGAGATGGAACCATTAGATTATTTATTCTAACCTCCTCAGTATATTAGTCCATAAATCATCAGCAATTGAACTGAGCTGAAGTAGTGTATCATCTGAGCAGCATCTATTGTTAGTCAAAATTACTTTGGAAATATAGAGTCTGACTCTTTTAGTTTATTCCAGGTGTTAATACTCTTCACAGATAGAGATTTGGCCTTAAGCTTCATTTTGTATTCATTAATTTCTGTCAGAGCTAGCCACAGTGTAGTAGGCAAAATCATACAGAACCACAGAATATTCTGTATGCTATAGGGTTTTCAGTGCAAGGTATTTCCCTCAATTTATGAATAGAGTTCTGAAATTATTCTATGAATTTATTATGTTTTATGTCCTATAAGAAACAAAAAGGAAAAGAACACAATAGTTCAGTGCTGATCACCACACTGATATTGTACGGAAAGACAGAACGGTTACTTGGACCCCAGGGTGACCCTCAGTGGTCACAATAAGCCGTTTTTACCCACAACCACAATAAAAGCTCTGCTTGGTTACTTGTCTGAGTCTCTCCACTCAGTCCAGCACTTTATTGAACTCTGTTAAACTTTGTCATCTGCGTGGTTTTAGCAGATGTGCTTTTTAGATATGTACTAAAGACTCAACCACATCCTCACCTCTGCTGGCTTGGTGGCTGTCTTCCCAAGTTTTTTTTTTCTCCATTAACCAGTTCATTCTTCATTTAACACAAGCTTTGTATTGTGATTTTTTTGTTTGTTTTTAAAGAGGCTGTTGTACAATACTACCAATTCTTCACAATGGCCAGTGTACCAACTTTTATAATTTTTTTTTTGTGATTTATGAGTGTTTAACTACTAGAGCTGAGGCTTGACTGAAGTCCCAAAGTGAAGTGTCAGTATTACCTCTTTCTGTGATGAGGAAGTTAATGGGAGTAAACTTATCACGCCTATCATAAAAAATTCAGAATTGCCAACTGTTTTAGCTTGTATGTAAACATCAGTTTCCCAGTGGGAGCTGTGTCTGCACATGTACTGTCAGAATTCATCTCATGCTTAAGTGTAGCATTGTGTAGCAGCAGATGATGGTGATCTAAGGACAGGACTTCTACCTGTGGATGTGCATTTCCACACGCATAAAAATGACAAGGAGCAGATTGATAAAGAAAGAGCAAATGTCTCTCTCTTAAATGGTCTCTAAGATTTGCAGGAGAGAAAATGGACAAATTCTTATTGAAAACCAAAATGCTGTACTGATGAACACTCTTCCGTGAGAAGGAAGAGAGAGCGAAGGCAATATGAGGCATGAAATGATAGGACTTTGATAGCAGTATAATAAAGGTGTGGTAGAGGAAGCTCTATAGAGTAGAATAGCTTCTCAGCTTTAATATTGTATCAATATTTTATTTCTAAATGTGTTACCAACGACAAACACACAAATAATGGACATTAGAAACCTGCGCACTGCTCATTGTGTCAGTTGTAAGAAGAGCAGAACAAAACTGCAACAAAGCAATAGACTTTTGGTACCTTAATAACCAAAAAATTGACTGATCATTAAATTGTATATTAAAAATTTATCAATACTTTAAAAGTATTTATAATTAGGACTTTATGATGAAGCCAGTTTCTTCTTTACTATAATGTAGCACTGTGTGTCTGTCGTAGAAGGCATTGGTTTTAATGAGTTATTTACTCTTCAATATATTCAGTGAACTCGACTTTTTGAAATGGCAGTGTCATAGTATATGATCTTGATAGAAAGCACTGATCTAAAGTTTCTTTACATCTGGGGATGCTCAAGTCTGGGATCAGATACAGATAAGCCTTTGATAAGCACAGATGGAACTAAACTGAGTTCTGAGATGGCAACAATTAAAGTTACGACCTTCCGTGGTCCCTGCCGGGATTAGGGCGCTGCTAGGTGGTCGCCCTGGGCCTTCCGGAGGTCGCCAGGCGGCCGATCCGTAGATGCCCGCCCGGAGTAGGCAGAGCCTCTCCAGAAACCCAAGGCTTAGGCGGCGTGGGTTGATCTCCTAAAGCGGCAGACGACGGCGAGGAAATGAGGAGCGGCCTTCAGTCTGGCAGCAGTTAAGACTTTATTCTTGCTCGTCCACGGCTGAAAAGGCACAGTGTGACGCAGCACACTGCCTTATATCTAAATCCAACAACCAATCAGGACCGAGATAAGGGGTGGAGTTGGGGAGGGGTTTAGGGATCTTGACCAACTGGGATAGGGAGAGGGAGGGAGCAAGGGTAAGGGACAAATCACAACAGTTCAAAGCAAGAACATTCTAGCAACTGGGCGATGCCTAAACACTAATTGACAATCCGGCTAGCAAATGTCACTCTAGGGGAGTGGCCAAGGCAGGCGGGAGCTAAACCATTGCAGCAGTGGAGCCGGGGGTGTTTTTGCTTGAAAATGGTTTGCTCCACCACGCCTTCTTTGGTGGTTTCTGGGAGCAGGTTGCTACGGCAACCGCTGCCACAAACAATGCTGGCAGTCAAGTCTGATTTTTTTCCACAGTGAAGTTGAGAGGGTGGATAATTATTCTGTATATATGTTCCTGGAGCTATATAAGACTCTTCAGGCTCATTTAGGGTGATCCTTTTTGTAACAGAACAAAAATTACTTAATCCAGAAGCAGACATGACTCCAATATAGGTAGAAAAGGAAACATACATACATACAGCAGCAGTGGTACTTGGTGACAACTGGGCTCCAGTATATCGTCATTCCAGATTGCAGTAAATTTCTGGCAAACCAACATAATCACTATCATTAAAATAGAAATAACACCACTCATCATTTGAGTCCTAAACACCTCATTAGAAATTTCAAGCATAAATGCTGCTACTCTCAAGAGTTCAAATGCAGAGTCAAATCCCAAAAAAGCAGAGGACCTGTGATATTTTAAAGTGCAGGTATCCTTTTTGTAGGAAAAAAAGTTAAAACCACAAGCTGTAGACTGTAGCTGATTTGATGGTAGGGTAGATGATTTGTAGTTTCACAATTGCTCTGCAGAGGAGAAAAAATAGCCTTTATTGTTAGACTGTGATAGTTTTCTAAACAGAAAACAGCACCATTAATGACAACTCAGCACCAACACTACTAATGTGATGCACTGCAATTGAATGCTGGTGTGCTATAACATCTTATATTTAATCTCAGCTGTGAGTATTCTGGCTACCATAAAATGCCCCCTCCTGGTCCTAGAAATGTAGGAGTTGATAGATTGAAACATCCTTCATTGCACTAAAAGGAGCAGCAGGGGTGAGGAGGCACCTTTGCCCTGGCAGGTGCCCAGGGCCAGCCTTCTTTAATGGGTCTGACCATGTGCAAACTGGGTTAGCAGTGGAATTACCTAAAGGGAAATGCTGTGCATAGCACTGAGCATTTTCTCAGTCCAAAGAGAGAACTCCCCAGTGTGAGATTTTGTAGAATCCCTTTATAAAACTGCACATGAATGAACACTATTGAATGTGCTTAACACTCCTGATATTCTGTGTGAATTTGACAAAAATGAGACTAAAATCTCTCCTATTAAAATATTAGAATAAAACTCCATGGAGCCATTTGGTGCTGCTGTAGTAAATTGTCATTATTACAGCACTTTGTGAACTAAGAACAAAGTTATTTTGCTGGTAGGACAACCCTGCTGTGTGTAGCTCTAAAGAACATTAGTGACATGCTGCAGCAAGTAATTATATTCATCAAAATAGTCTTTGCTACTCCTTCCAATTTACCCTTGGAAACGGGAATAATTGCTTTTTATATTATTTGTTTGAAGATGCTGAGTGTGTCATTGAGCCTATTAAGAACAATACAAACATGTTTTGTTCCCTATCCAGATCAGACCACAAGCAGGTTTCTTTAATATCTTCATTGCAGCCCAGTGAGAAATCTGATATACTACATAGAACTGCACAATATCAGCATATGGATGGCAAGAACATCATGAACAATAAAGCCTGCTTATAAAGGACTTCACATACTTATGTGGATCCTTTTTCTCCTACATGAGTTCACATGAGTTTGCATTAGTTCTCACTGAGCCTTTCCTGAGCCTTTCATTCATTTGATGGTGGAGACTCAGGAGATGAGACCATGTTCTCTGAGTCTGTGTTGGCAGTTAACACTGGGTTCCTCTGTAATTTGCCTGGAAAATGTCAACAAAATAGCCCTCCTACTGGTACTGATATTGACTCTGTAATGGATAAATCAAGTAGTGGGCTGTATTTAACCGCCAAATCAGACAAGCAGTTTTATGAACAGGGGATTGAAGGAAACCTGGTTTCTTGTGGGTAGTGTCTGTGCAATACTATGGACTGTGTATCTGATGTTAGATTCACAGCTGTCTAATGAAAAGGGAGTCCAAGCTATTTTTTTTTCTAAAAATGAGGACTCTAATGACGTGTTTTCTTTTGGTACCTCTCCTCATGAGGTAATGAATTTTTGAGATTTGCACTACACTATGGGTTTCGATCAGAGCGACAAAATTTGTGCAGGCAGAGAAACGGACACCCCCATCAATTATGTACATTATATCAATGTAAATAAGCCCTGAGTATTAGTTACCTATAAATTCATTTCTCTCTAAGAGAATCTCTGTTTCATTCAGCTAAAAAAGTTTGTGTTGCCATGACAGAATGAAGGTAGCTGGTCAGGGGTCCAGTCTGTCAGAATTAAAGCTTATTGGATGTTGTCTGTTCAACTGAACCACTGACACTTGTGTCCTTTATTGAAGCTGGAATTCTTATCTGAGAAGACACCTCTCCTGTTTTTATTGCCTGAGAGGCTTCATGTACCTTCCTCTCATTCTGAGAAATAGAGAAGCATTGATACCTGTGTGCTTTTTAATCTACTCTGACAAGAACCATTCTTGTTTAAATGCTGAATGCTCTTGTTTGTGCAGGATTTTGCTTCCTTGGTTCTAGTTATTAGGTATAAATCATCATAAGATCTTGTAAAGAATTAGAGGTTTTTATTCTCTTCATGCCTAATGTCTTTGATTTAAATATTTAAGTTATTCTACCAGTCCTGGCTGGAGTCTAGCTTCACAGTCATTTTCAGACATTGCAGTAAACTTTAAAACAATATGTCCAAAAAATAACAGACATGCACAGTCTCACTTTCATTTCTCTAAGTGACACATAGTGACTCTACAGCGTATGTGAGCATGAAAAAAACCATGTATTTTTGGTTGGGATGCCTTGAATCTACCTCACAACTTCTTATAACTAGAGAAACCCCTTTTGCTGTTTCCCTGACCTGAAATACAGTTCCCTCCTCAATGTTTGCATCAGCACAACATATGTTTTTCTCAGAACAATTTTGCCAGCAAACTGTGGCACAATATTAGTGTGACAGAGCAATAACAGTGTTGATGGGAATCAGCTTGCTTTTTTTTTTTCAAATAATTCTAGCAAATTACTAGAGGAAAAGAATGCAATAAATTCACTTTTCTTTCGTGAATCAGCCCTCAACAGGGAAGTTGATGAACTTGTCTTGGAAATTGAAAAGTAACACACGAGGCTCGTTATGTGGAAGAGATTGAGTGTATATTAAAAACAGCCTCAGTTTAATGGCATACAGTGACAATCATTGGAACTATTTGACTGTAAAAATACTTACATACATTGCTTGTATTGCTCGAAGTTAATAAGATAATGTATGTCAGTTTAGTGGAAAATTAAGCAGGACCCTGTAATAAGTGGAAAAAAGCATATAATCCCTTTTATAAGGTATATTATTATTATTATTTATTATTGTTATTATTATTATTAGGGCATCAGGAAGCTTGCTTGGAGGATCAGCTTGTGTGTCTAGAAAAGGTGCTGAGGCAGAGACCTATGCAATGGACTGCCCAGGCTTCATGCATGCCTGTAGGAAACCTCTGCAGAGAAGGTAGGAATGAGCCACAGCTCAAATCTTGACTGTTTGCAGGTGGTGTTTATAGACAAGCATTGTGGTCCCATCAAAGGTAGTAACTTTTCCATTGGTTTCTTTGAGACATCAGTTCTTTATAAAATACAGCTTTGATCTGGGTTCTGAAGTCCAATTTTGCCTTGGCTTCACTGTCAGAAGGTTCTAAAAAGGTGTTAATTTGGAAGGTTCTGCTGGATTTGCCTTTTCATGTTCTTTCTAGAAGATAAAAGATGACACTGTCATTGCTAATGATGTGATTGTGATTTTTTCATGTCTACCTCATCACTGTAAGTCAGGAGCTGCATAACCTGGGTGCTCTGGAGTTTGTTTTAGTAGTTTCTAGCTGATAACTCAAGAAAAAAGTGATGCGATATTCTGTTGACACCCAGCAGAAATTTATTCATTCTGTCATATAAATTGTGTTCTGAGTAGGTTAAAATTGCATTATTTTACTTTAGGGTGGGATTATTTCCATAAGGAGAGCACTTGGTCTGTTTTGGTTGAAATAGAGCTACTGCTTGTTGAAAATACACTCCTTATCCTAATCCTCCAGTTGAATACCGCTCTGGCCATCTTAAACAACCTTTCAGCAGGGCATTTTGCCTCCAAAGGAGGGCTAACAGACTCCTTAGATGTTGGTGGAAGTGAATCAGAATGCAGTCTCTGGGAAAAGTACGTCCAGATTACCAGCAGCAGAGCAACACACAGATATGTAAGATTTTCTGTACTGACTTGCTCGTCTCTGCCTACTGTGGGCAGTTCTGCGCAGCCTCAGTCCTCTCAGAAAAGCATATGTGTATTTTGCAGGCATAAGTAGAGGGATGGCACTTAGATGGGCTGCTCTGTTTCCTGGATGTCCTTCCAACCTCAACTATTCTGCAAGCTTGTGCGCACCAATATTGGCCACTCACCTTGCAAGGCAATGTCTTCCTTCCATCTCGTTCCTTCTTCCATATATGAGTTTTTATAATTTGAGATGTTAGCACCTTTTACTTGTAGAGTTTTTGGACATTTCCTATGTCTTCAGTTTCTCTTGGTTTGCTAAAATTTACCTTGTAGCTGCTGCCCTACTCTATAGAAAGAATAGTAAATGTCTGCATACAAGTTTAATATTGCTTATTGGTCTTCTGGAGCTCATCAGACTCTCCAGTGAGATCTTGGTTGGAGAATGAGACAGTCTCCTCCATCTCATCTGTCAGAACTCAGTAACAATGTGTTTTCGAAAGGCTGAGGGAGAAAAAGTCCTTTTTTATTTTTCCAGAAAGACACTGGCCTGCTAAGGAGGTGTGGTCCTGTGGTCCTCCCAGTCTATCATTTACCTCTGCTCTGGACTCTTATTTATGGCAGAGTAGTTGTGGATACCCCATCCCTGGAAGTGTTCAAGAATGGCTTGGGTGGAGCTTAGAGTCACCTGGTCTAGTGAAAAGTGTTCCTGCCCATGACAGGGAGATTGGAACTAGATAATCTTTAAGGTTGGTTCCAACCTCCATTATATGATTCTATTGCTTCATCCTTTTTCCTTCTTTTATTTTTCTACCAGACATACAACATTCCTGACTGATGAATAAAAGAAAACAGCTTACAGTGCTTGTGAATAGCTCATGAGTGAGGAGGCTTAAACATGGCTGAAATGGTAAAATGGCAATATATTCTGTTAATTTGGTTTTTTATTCCATTCATTGTGAGTCATAATATCTATTTGAGTAACCTGTTTAATTATTTAGTACCTTATTATGTACATTGTGGTCAGACTTGTTCCAGTGGTTAGCACAGTGCCTGAAGAACCAGGCTACACAGAAGGAACTTGACTGACAGTTCTCTGTAATTGGCTCAGTGGTGTTTTAAAGAACCACAGACTGTTACCTGTGAAATAGTTTTAATGCATTTCACTTGGTATCTGCCTGGGCTGAAAGGCAGTATAAGGCACCATGTAGCTGAATGTGCTGTAGGCTATGCAGGTTGGAATGTGATCTACTCTTGTTGGGCTCCAATAAGCAGTCCTTTAAACTAGTGAAAGGACAATGTTGTTGGTGCTCTCAAAAGAGAAAGTACCTTCTCATAACTAGCACTGTAACTGGCTTCTACAACTTAAAGTGCAAAATACCATAAAAGCGTCTTTTCCCTTTGATTAAAGTTTGAACAGAAGAATAAGCTGTCTAGCAGGGCTTGTTCTTGTCCCAGTTCAACTAAAGTATCCCATTAGCAGGTACTGTTGGAGAGTTTGGTAACTAAAAAGGACTGATTTTTCTAACTTTCTGAAGAAGCGTTCTAAAAATAAGAATGTATTCACTGTCTATCTGCCTATTTAATTTCAAATGCGTCAAAGAGCTGGGAGTTCATATCTGCATCTGCTGAGTTCAAAAGAAAGGTTTTGGTACAGCTGAACCAATTTAAGAACTGTTTTCTCCTTGAAAGAGCATGGAACCTACCAGTCCATCTTTCGACTAGGATTAATTCTCCCTGTCTTTGCAGCACATTTATTATTGTGGGAATATTTGTTCAAGAACAGGACAGAAGGTGGCAACCTCATTACCTGACCACCACGAGACATTAGATAAATCTTTTCTGCCTTTATCTGTGCTGATCAATATAGCAAAAATTCCTCCAGATAGAATTTTCTCATTAAAGACTCTTTATTTTGATTACCCAGAGAACCAACCAAATCTGTAACTATGTGTAGGTGTTTGAGGAAAGCACAGTTTGCATGTCTGGCAGACTGTCTCACTGGGATGCAGTGAGAGCAACTGGCTTTGCTTTTTATTGATCAAGGCCAGTGTCTTGCTCAAAATGCCAAGGGCCAATTTTTCCCTAGGAACAGCTTTAATGTTGATGTCTATGCTAGAAGCAATGAGAGCAGCCACTGAAAGTATGATCCCAGTACTACAATGCCCTATTCTGAAGAGAGAAACAACAACTTACCAAGGCAGAGACACGTTTACTTGGCAGATGCTTCTGGTGGCTAAAGGATGTAATCCTCATTAAAAAATTTTGCAGCTGTCCTTTTACTTGAATTTTTCACGCCTTTTGGCCTATCAACAGAAGAGAATTTCCAAGTCTTCCTTGTGTGATTCAGTGTAGACTTCACCAGTTTATTTTAGACTGTTGTGAGAGATGATTTGAGTTAAGCTCTGATACTTGCATGGCTGAAGTTGCTGCAAACATTTGCTGACCAAATATCTACCTGCATCTAACTTAGTGATGCTTAAGAATATGAGTGGTGCCAATCACAACCTCTTCTAAGGCATTCTGTTTTCAAATAACAAAGTCAGCCCTCAAAGCTCCCGGAAATGCATTTATCCTGCAAGAAACTTCAACTTGAACTCTGTTCTTCTATTCATCTTAAATATAGCATTCTCTTTCAGAATCTTAAAAAATTGCTCTCTTGAAGGTAGCTCAGGTGAGAGCAAAGTGTCATGTAGGAAGCAGACTGAGACAAGAAAGGGAGTTGTCTTATTCCACATGATCCCTTGAAAATAGAAAGAATTTTGCTAGAAAGAGGCTGTTGAGGAAGTTTGGAGATATTTGGTGCTTCAAGTACTATAGCTAGGGAAAGAATAATTATACGTCATTGAAAATACTCTTTCATGTCTCTAGACAAATCTCTGCAAGTTATTATTATTGAGATATTGAAACTAAAATCTCCCTAAATTAAGCTCTTACAGGAAAACGCTCACCCCAGCTGAATTTCTGTTAGAAATAGTTCAGCCTAGAATTGTCAAAAGTAGGAACGTGTTGTTGGATAAATTCTTTGTGTTGAGCATGCAGCAGAATCCATTGAAGAAAATGGAAGCAGACTCTTGCTCATAGTTTTGAAAATCACTTATGTGTATGTCTGTGTTGGGAGCCAGCATTACATAAAAATGTCACACTTTCAGAGTTTTGATCTAAATTCTGAAGCCCTATTCTTGGCCCTTATTTTGTGGATGCATCCATAAGCTATTTCTAACTTTTCCCAGCAAATATCTCCACAAAGACACTTTTATGGCATTTTGGATCATGTCAAAGACGTAATCTGTATTGGTTTTACATACCCACTAGTGACCCATGTAAATGTGTGCATGAAGTCCAACTGAAGCATAACAAACCCTGTCTGTATTCTAAATGTGAGTGTACATGACAGAAGGAAACCAACACAAGAACATATTGCTGGCTGTTGATTCTGACACTCTTCCCACACAGAGATTTAGTGAGAAGAGCAACCTTGTAAGACTGTGTCACTCTCAATCTGCTCACATCGTGGAAAGACAAGTAACCAATCATAAAGGGTCTAAGGCAGAGATATTTATCATCTCCAAAGCACGTAAACATCATGACAAAAGGTATAGGAATTCCCAGTAAATTAAAAAGAACAAATATGCATCTTTGTATACAATGTAGTACAAACCACAAGAGAGGGAGGAATCATTCTCACTATGCTGACCGTGCTAGCAAAGATAACCAAGGAGAATCTTGAAACTTTGGCTTGTAGGCATTTTTATCCAATTTTATTCATCAATTGTACAAGAAAGGGCCAAGGGTCCCCGTGTTTTAAATGTTGTCTGACCACCAGCCTTATCAGATGTTGATTTTGTCTATTTCAAGCACAAAATTTTCATAGAATCATTCAGATTGGCCTTTAAGAGTATAAAGTCCAACCACTAACCTAACACTGCCAGGTCCAGCCCTAAAGCCTGGATAATTGCCACATCTACAGATTTTTAAATATCTCCAGGGATGATGTCTCAGCCTCTTTGGATAGCCTTTTCCAATGCTTGACAACCCTTTTGGCAAATAAATTTTTCCTAGTATTAGATCCAAACCTTTCCTGGCACAACTTGACGCCATTTTGTCTTGTCCTATTGATTGTTACTTGGGAGAAGAGCCTGACCCCCACCTCACCACAACCTCCTTTCAGGTAGTTGATAAGGTCTCCCCTCAGCCTCCTTTTCTCCAGGCTAAACACACCCAGCTCCCTCAAATGCTCATCAGACTTGTGCTCTAGACCCTTTCCCAGCTGTTGCCCTTTTCTGGACATGCTCCAGCACCTCAGTGTCTTTCTTGTTGGGAAGGGCCCAAAACTGAGCACAGCACTCCCCAGTGCTGAGTACAGGGGAACAATCACTGCCCTGGTCCTGCTGGCTGCACTACTGGTGATACAGGACAGGATGCCTTTGTCCTTCTTGGCCACCTGGGCACACCCTGGCTCGTGTTCAGTGGCTGTTGATGAGCACCCCCAGCTTCTTTTCTGCCTTGCAGCTTTCCAGCCACTCTGCCCTCAGCCTGTAGTGCTGCATGGGGTTGTTGTGAACCAACTGCAGAACCTGGCACTTGGCCTTTTTGAATTTTATGGAATTGGCCTCAGCCCATTGAACCAGCCTGTTCTGACCCCTCTGTAAAGCCTTCCTACCCTTCAACACATCCACACTTCCACACAATTTTGTGTTATTTGCAGCCTGACTCACGGTGCACTTGATCACCTTGTCCAGATCATGGATAAAGCCCTGGGGACAGGCCACCACCAGGATGTAACTCCACTCACCATCAGCTCTAGGCTTGGTCATTTAGCTGGCTTTTTTTACCCAGCAAAAAGTGGACCTGACCAAACTGTATGCAGCTGGTTTCTCCAGAAGAATTCTGTAGGAAATGCTGTTAAAGGCTTTTCTGAAGTCTAGGTAAACAACATACACAGTCTGTCCCTTGTCCACTAGGCTTCTCACCTCATCATAGAAGGAGATCAGGTTGACCAAACAGAACCTGCCCTTCATAAACCCCTGCTGGCGGGGTCTGATGCCCTGGTTGTCCCATACAAGTTGCATGATGGCACTCAAGATGATCTGCACCATGACTTTCCCTGGTACTGAGGTCTGACTGATTGGCCTGTAGGTCCCCAGATCCTTCTTCCAACACTTCTTATAGATGGGCATGACATTTGCTAACTGTCAGTCAACTGGAACCTTTCTGGTTTTCCAGGACTGCTGATAACTGTTTGGCAGAGGCTTGCTGAGCACTTCTACCAGTAACCTTAGGTGGATGCATCCCCATCTGACTTGCAATCTTTGGAAAATAAAAATAGCTAGAAATAGCAGTTCAATGCCATGGAAACAGAAAAATCTGCATATTTTGTTTCATCCTATTATAGAGTGAAATTAAATTTTTAAAAAACTTTTCTCTCTCCATGTTTTTCTGAGTCTCCACATATACAGTAGTCACAGTGATTTGTGCTGATACCTCTGTGTGGAAAGCTCATGTTCTCCCAGGTTCAGTAAGTTTCCTCAAAACATTACTGCCTAAACTATCCTCCTTTCTTGGCAAAGTGGAATGAGAATTGAGGTTGCTTAGCTGTCACTCAGCCAAACTGCTGGAGCCTGCAGTATGCAGTGTGTGGCACAGTGGTCAAAGGTCTTGCATTGTGGGGAGAAGGCTGCTGTTGAACATAAATTCTAACTTGGAGCAGGGAAACCCTCCTAACAACACTGTAAGTAGCACAGGGAAACCCTCCTAACAACACTTTAGCACACCTCTCCGAAACATTTCTGTTTCAAAAAGTAAATGTGTCAGGGGCAGTTTTTTCGGTTTTGATTTGATGGAGAGTTATGCTGTAGCTCAAATTCTTTTCTCACTTATACATCTTAGTAGTCCTGAATGCTAAAAAATGGAAACTAAAAGTAGCATGCTGTACTTGCCTGTTCCTTCCATATGCTGAGGAAGTTACCATTGCTTCTGATCTTATATTAAAAACAGCTCCCAAATGCAAATTTGCCTAAGTGCAGATACATCGCTAAAGTGTTTTTGAAGTATGAGGTCAGTGCTGTTTAGGAAAAAAATTTCTTCAAGTGCTATAACATGTTCTTGTCCATTATTTGTCATAGCCATTGTCAGCTTCAAAAGCAAAGTGCAGTGCAACTGCTTATGTTATTGGATGCAACTTTCCCTTACAAAGGAAGAGCCTGTATAAAGCAGACAAACCACTGAAGGCAAAATGTCGGTCTGTGGAGTAACAGTCACTGTGTTCTCAGTGAAACCAGCGTTAGATGTAGGTTTCAACACGTGATGGTTCTGCCAGCTCTTTTTTGGTATGGGTCAGTTTATCTTTCTCTGTCTAAGACTCAGTCTGCAGCTTGTAATAGTGATAATGTCGAGTTCTTCTGCAGGGAGTAGCCATATTTTCAATATTATGACTGTACAAATTGACAAAAACTGCTTTTGTTTCCTTTATTGTGCCTCTTTCATACTCCTTCAACAATCAGCATAACCCCACATTTTGAATGGTCTGGATATAGTGTCATAAAAAGTTGTTTAGAGTTGTCAGAGGAAACAGATGTTAAAAGGGGTTGTCAGTGGTTAATCAATTTATTCCGGTGATTAAACTGCTGGTGACACTGAAACCAAGACTGAAGGGTGTGGTGCTGAGTGAAACATCCATCACTATCTCTGCTAATGAACTAAATCCTGATCTGATATCACAACTCATTTAGGAAATGACCACTGGAAATTTCAGGCTATATATCTCTAAATCACAGAATTGCTGAGGATGAAAGGGACCTCTAGAGGTCATCTCTAGATGAGCATATCTAGGAGCAATCTTCCTGCTCAAGTAAAGTCACTGGGAACCAGTTGCTAATGGTCATGTTCAGACTGGCTTATGAATGTTTCTAGAGAGGAAGATTCCACCGTTTCTATGGGCAACCTGTGTCAGTGCTCAGTAACACTCACAGTGAAAAGTGTTTCCTGCTGTTCAGGGGAAACTTCATATGTTTCAGTTTGTGCCCATCACCTTGGCACCTCCTGTCACCACGTCCTGCTGAGTGCCCCACTGAGAGAGCCTGCCCTGTGTATTCCTTGCACATCCCTTCCTGTGTTTACACATTATAAGATACCCTTGAGTGTTCTCCAGGCTGAACAGTG
Organism: Eopsaltria australis; assembly: GCA_034509425.1. Lineage (NCBI taxonomy): Eukaryota > Metazoa > Chordata > Aves > Passeriformes > Petroicidae > Eopsaltria > Eopsaltria australis. Next base: position 19,260 of record JAVTVJ010002353.1, read on the forward strand.
CCATCTCTCTCAGCCTTTCTTCATAGGAAAGATGCTCCAGTTTCCCTTAATCTCCCTTAATAACAGTAGCCCCTTTGCTGGACTTTGTCCAGGATGTTCATCTCTCTCTTGTGCTCAGGGGCCCAGAACTGGACGCAGCCTCCAAGTGGGGCATCACCAGTGCTGAGTAGAGAGGATCTGCTGGGAATACTTTGGCTAATGTAGCCTAGGATGCTGTTTGCCACCTTTGTAGCAAGGGCACATTGCAGGACCCCCAAGTCCTTTTCTGCAAAGCTGCATCTGGAAGAGGAAAAAGACCAACCCCGTACGATTGTGTTTTGCTGTTGCTGTGATGTGAGGCTGTCAGGTGTAATTTTTGGGGCCTTGTTTTGGTTAGTAAAGAAAATGTTTTCCTTTTTTGCCTTTAGTCATTGGATGAGCTACCCCAAAAGAGAAAGGCCAGCACTGTATTCATTCTGTGGCAGATGACAAGAGAAGATTTACATAGTAGATAATCTTAGGTACTTTGACTTTTCTGTGTTGACCTTGTGTTCATTGGTCATCCTGTGATTAGAGCATGTTCTCTTGCCATGAACAAAGATCTGGCCTTAGTATTGGCCCCTCTTTAAGTGGTGACCTTAAAGGCAAAAAGGCCTCTTTGTAGCCATTGGCCTGCATGCCCAGAGTCATGCTGGAATAAATGTTTTTCTTCAGTAATTGGTACAGCACAATGTTAGGAGCAGCACTTTGTGTCATGGTAACATGCTAGAGATATTGGTATTTTTAAAAATTCCATATTATAATTGGTTTCAGAAATGGTTTGTGTTGTCTTATACATAAAAAACAAAACCTACCCTAAAATTAAAAGTGAAAGCTGTATGACAGTAATTTTAGATTTTGATTTTTCTATGTCACAGTGCATAGTTCATTAGCATTTGTATTCCCTTTCAGTCAGGATGATAAAAGACCTATAAAGCACTGTAAAACAAAAATCATAACTAAGCCAAAAATGCCCTTCTTCAGAGTAGCTGCCTTATATTTTTAAATGCTTCAACAGGGGCAGGGTATTACCAAGGCACAAAACAGTATGTGAATTAATGATGAGAAATCCTCATGTAATTTTCTAGCCCAAGGAAATCTTTAGGAAGAACGAAATCAAAATGTGGAGCAGAAGCATAGCTGTTGTGTTTTTTGATATCGGCCCTCACCTTATTTCTTGTAGTAATGCTTTCTATTAAAAAAAAGTTGTCTCTGTCTCCTGTTACTCTGGTGGCTGTGGGAAAATAAGGTGCCATAACTCAGGGAATCACCTCAGTTCAAAGGTCCAATCTCACACAAAATGGAAAGATTTAAGATGTGGGGAGTGACAAATTTCAATCTTTTACCTTTGGCAAAAAAAGGACATAAATAATGGTTGTGGAGCACTGAAGAAATCTCTGAATTTTATTTGTTTTCAGAGCAAGTTCTAAAGGACTACGTAGTGGTTAAGCAGAAGTAGGGAAAGAAGCAGAAACTGGTTTTGATTGAACAGTGGAAATGTGGCTATCATGTACATCTGATGAGATAGTGATGGGGAAATACTTTATGGGATGGACTTGGGAGACAGTGCAGAGGAAATGGAGATAAAGCCCACTGGACTTAATGTCATAGGAAAATTTAAATCTACATGAATTTTTTTAGCATGTTCAGGTATAATATAGCTTCTGCTGGAGTTCAGGAGGTCTTGACATGCAGGAAGTTGATATATTCATAGTGTGGAATTGAGAGATCAATTAAGCACAGAAAAATACTCAATTCTGAGTGAAAATAAACTGATGAAGTGCCATTCATAACTTGACCTAGTCTGTGTGGTGTTGTGTGTGAAAGGGTCTATTTTAATCCAGTTCGCCCAGGTTATTTGTGTCAAAGGTAATTGCTTCATTTGTGTCAGTGAAGCATTTAGAGAACCAGCTGCTTGGATTACGTTCTAATGCTAAATCAAGACATATTTAGGAAAGTATGAAGACAGTACAATTTACAGACTCAAGGTTTGTATTTAATTAAGGTCAATTTAAGTTGCAGTGACCTCAGTTGTTCTATTGATTGGGTCTTTACCCATTAGAATCAACCAGCATATTGCTTAAATTCTGCCTCCGTGCTGGCCCTTTTTCTAGATCCTGCTGAAAGGTTGTTCCAGTGCAACATTTCTGTGAAAACTATTAATCCCTAAAGGAATGAATTGGATAAAGAATAAAAGAGACAGGCTGAGTCACATCCTTTCATAGAATGTCCTTTTTTAAAATTTGCAGAAAGAGAAAGGAAAAAGACAAAACAGAAGGATAGTGGACATAAAATAATTTTTATTTTAATATGTCCTAGGGGACATACTAAAAATATTATAGTCACTTCTGGTGTAAGCACAGTAAATAAATTATGGCTCTTTGCCAATGTTTTCTTCTCCTTGGGATTAAATCAGAGCAACTGTGAAATTATTCTAACATGAGGATGCAGTCTGAAGCCATCCCTTTTAATTTTTTTTTAAACATATAATTCCAGTGTACAATAAAATATAGTTCCAACTAAACACTTACTTCTCTATTTTTTGCAAGACAAAAATGTGTCACAGTGTCATTATCTGGCTGTAGACATCACAAGAGAAAATATTTTGTGTACAGTAAAGAAAAAATCAGCTCAGCTTGTAGCCCCAGGAGTCAGAATTTGGAAATGTCCTGCACAGAACTTCCACCTTATGTACCATCTTGTGATTCTTACACATAAATAAATGTTGTTTGATGGATCATTGATGCATGTGACAGACAAAATATGATCAAAGAGGTATTGAAATTTACTCTAGGTAATAGATTTTGACTGATTTTCATTTGAGATTACAAGTGACCTGATGCTTTTCTATCTTATTGAGCATAAATACCAGAGCAATCAATTTCCTAATATTTCTCCTGAAAAAACTGTAATATACTGCACATAGAAATAAAAATAGAGTTACGTCTTTTTAATAAGATTGCTGTCTTGCTACTAATGTTCATACTCTTTGCTGAGAAATATTAATCTTAGAAATGATGTGTTACCTCAGAGAGATTGTTGTGCTCCAGTCAGATCATGTATTTGTGAGTAGTACTTCAGTTTCCTGTAAATGAATATCATTTTCTATGAATGTGAAGTACAAATGCTAATCTGATGTAATGCCCAAAGAGGCAACTGCAATGTTATGATGTGACCTTTAATGCATGTAAAAGATTCCTAGCACTAACAGTGTCTGTGGACAAATCCAGCTTAAACTATTTGAGGTCAGATTTTATCTAAAGTTTTATTCACTTCTATCTATAAGCCAGGCTATTATCTTCGATGGTTTTCTCCTCTGCTGCCCTCAGACAACCCCATCCTATTGAAATCAACAGGAGTTTGCAATTAACTTGGCCACAGCCAGAGGACAGGCAGCACTCTGAATCTTTTCCCTTATTTTCCTTGAGTTTCAAACCCTGATCAAGAGATATTTCAGTATGTCCTGTAGTACATCCGCTTTTCATTTCTCTTTAGCTATAAAATCTAAAACTCCTTTAATACTGTTCTTGGTGTGGGTATCTACTGAGCAAGCAGATAGTTCATCCCCCATGTAGCCTATATTTTTCTAGAAAGTCCCAGCCTGCAGGGCTTTTCTTGGTCTAATATTATGCTTTTCTAGTAACAGTCCATTACATATAATAAAGAAACATTGAAACTTTCTTAAATCTGTATCAGGTGGATGTACTGGGATTCATTAATCCTCGCTCACTGCAACATAGATACCGTACAAACTATAATTGGTCACCTTGTTTCAATGTAACAGTTCAATTTTCATTGTCTTCAGATTGGTCTTTCACACACACACACACACACACAAAATTGCTCTTTGGCCAAAGTCATCTTTGCCTTAATCAGTTTGAAAACTAAGACAGGGCATAATTCTGTCACAGTTGTATTGGTAAAGAACTGTCTCAGCTCTTCTGGTAAAAGTGAGTTTTCAAAGCAAAACAACAGTGAAGAAGTACAGCTGACTGCTACTAGCTTTTGGTACAGTGGGCTTTGTCAAGAGAAGATTAAAGACTGTTTGGTAATGATGCAATGATCAGCTTAAGAAGGAAAGAGACTAGTTCTGGCAGCTGATCAATAGTATTGACTGGAAAATACTGCATGAGGCAGGCATAGCAGGGATAACTGGCACATCATAATAGATAAATTTGTCTTTGCAATTTAAAAACTGTGAGCAACTTAAGATGCCTTTAATTTGCCATGAAGTGAGAGTACTTTTTACCTATTTATCTGCTGGTGATGCAGAAGAACTGACAATTTTCATCTCAGTCTGAAAAAGGCTTTGTTTGAAACACATTCAAAAGCTAACGTTATGTTTAGTGAGATGAGGAGAAGAAAGTGCTACATTTCCTTTTCAACCTTTCTCCTGGTAGGGACCAAAACTGTCCGGAAGTTTTGATAATGTTATACTTCCTTTATTTGCGAATCTGAATGGGGAAGTAACAAAAAATCTTTGCCTAAGACAGACCCTATACAATAATCTTCAGATGTAACGTCTCAAACCAGGTCCCTCGGATCCAAGTCACTCGTTGGATTTAGGGTGAATACCTCTGCTTGCTATAAATTAAGATCACCTCTACATGAACTGTTTATATGGTAAGGTAAAATGTAAAGAAGACAATAAAGACTCTGCTGTTTGCACAACATGATGTCTCTTTGTTACATCTGTATGCATTAATGGACAACCTCAATTGAAACCTTTTCCCCTTTTCCCCTTACGTGTTTTAAATAAATACCTCAAGCTGACTTTGTAAGATTAGCACAACATGTTTACCAATAAACAGCATGAGCAAATGGAACTATAATTTTTTTCCCCAGGGAACAGCATTTAAATTATTAATCAGAGAACAAGTGATGAGTTAAAGGGCAAAGGCACTGTACGGCAGATCAAATTTAAACAGAAGACTAACCATATCTAGGAAGTTACTTTTATGTTCCTTTAGAGAGCAGGGATAGCACTAGTGCATTTGGGCATTTAAAAACATTCGAATATTGAAAGAAAAACTGATTGATACTTGATAGTGTTGAGAAATCTGAATTTCCATGTGTTTATCTTGTTAGTTGGAGCCTTTTCTTGGTTTCAGATCAAGACACTAATAATCTTTGAAACATTTGCCCTGTGTTTATATTCATGTTACTAATGTCTATGAAGTAATTTAATCTTTACCTTTCCTACTGTTGGGGATATTAATATGACAAAATTCATGGTGCACGCAAGAACCTTGTAAGAATAATTTTTAGATCATACCCTTGCCTTGAACCAAATTATGAATTTCTCTGTGTTTATCATAAATACAAACCCATTCACTAGTAGTCTCTGTGTTTACCTCCACTCCTGAAATTATGGTAAGAATAAGTTTGTCAACTCCAGCAAAGGATGAAATACACATTTCCTTTATACAGGAGAGGACTACTCAAACTGAGGAATCTTGTATCCGGTTCTAACTACCTGAGGAGTCTGTGCCCCTAAGGCTTTAAAGTTTTTTCTATGGTTGTACCTCAATCTTCTACACTCCTGTTTTTTCCTAGTGTGGTCTGTCTCCTTCTTCTTGTCCCATCTCTTTGCTTACCTAGATTAGACTCTGGTCCTCAAAATTCTCATGCCAGATTGACTTTTTTAGTCTAATTGTGTAATATTTTCCTCTCAGAGGACTTCGGAGGTTGATTCCTATCACCCTATTTTCAGCTCACTTTTTCAGCTCATTGTAGTCTGCTTCTCAACTTTAGTTTCTCATCCCATTTTTTTACTTGCTTTTATCCCATAGTCTCTTGCAAGGACTCCCAGAGCAGCTCTCTTTGACCTCTCATTTTTTCTCAGTCACATCTCATCTGAAGCCTGATGCAGGGCCTTTTCACCATATAGTCTAGGGTCAATATTCCTTCTGTTTCTTCTGTCTTCTATGTCCATGTTTTCACTGTTCTCTCTTTTTCCACAGGTCTATTTTTAGGCATTCCTCTTCATCAGTTTCTTCCCCATTTCCCTCCTGTCCTGTTCTCTCAGATCACTGAAATTGGAAAGTTGTATATTAGAACAAAAAGGTCTCAGGATGGCAAAGATAGAAGGCATGGAAGACAGAGAAGAAAAGATCAACAAGATGGACGAACACTGGATTCACTTGTTTGATTTCAGATGCCATCTGTGTATGTCTGTATTTACTGCACTGTTACCATTTACTAAGTAGTATGAGCTAAAACTCCTTTATTTCTGAAATTTGGAGATACTTATAGGGAAAATCACTGATGAAGCTCAGGATCAGCGGAGCAGACATTACAGCAGTGTTTGTTGCTCTCCTGTGAAAAAAGGGAGGTGACTGCTGTAGTTCCTGCCAAAGACATTTTTCTGTGTTTGTATACATGCTGCAGATTCTGTGTTTTCTTGAAGAACCTGTAGCAATAATGCCCGGGGGGTGAAGAGCTGACCGGCAAGGGGCATAGCTGTGAGAAATGAAACAGAAATGTTCAGAGCTGCTGGGAACTCACAGGGAGTACACTCAGGTTGTGACAGATGTTCAGTGAAATATGAGTGACAGAGGCCTGAAACCTTACCCTTCTTTTGGGTTTTCACAGTGCAAATTCAGTACCAGTCACAAGCTCATGGCTACAGGCTAATCATTACTATGCCTACATCTTTCCAGCATAGTGCTTCCATTGGCAACTGCTCCTTCTTTTCTTCCTTTGAGGTTGCTTCCTCTGCCCCATTCCCTCTGCTCCTTGGAGTTTCAACTTAGAGCAACCTTTCCTTTGTCCTTGCAATATGTAGGAGTGCCAATTTAGGATGAAGTCTAGGATGAAAAGAATAAGGGAAATAGTAGTGGCAGTAGGATCTCTGAGCTTATGGTGCTGTTTGTCCATATAAAGGAGGAAATGCCTGTCACAAGAGCTTGGGAAATCATCATAAAAGAAAATGCTACAGGGAATAGTATTGTACCATGATCGTAATGGATTAGATCAGGGCCAGCAGTGACAATTGTTTCAGGTACTAGTTTTGTTTCCCATACTAGAACTGTGGATGCTGCTAGAGTATGATCAAGAGATGTTGTTTACCAGGGGGGTAAGACACAGCTTACCATCTGGGAACTTCTTTTGTCTCCCAGATGCCTCTTGTAGGGTTTTGTGGGCTTGAGGTTGACACAAAAGAAATCTCATCTCACACAGGTGCTGGAAGTTTATTTCTCACATTCATTCACTATTTATGAAGCTGACAAAATTCTGAGGAAGTATGAGGAATTTGGTTGATTGCTGGACACTGTAACCCCCAAAGATTTCCCTCTAATCAACACAAATGTCACTACACAGCACAATGTTGCCTGATCTCAAAGTAGGGATAAGAAGTGCCATTGCCCAGTTTCAGTTGCCTTTTTTTTGAGCTGAGGGGAAGTTTTAACTTGCTTCAAGCAAAGGAGACAATTTTGGGCAGTAGCTCTAATCACTAGGACATAAAACAGCTATCCCATTCAGTCTGGACATGATTTGCACAAGGAACTTGAACACCAAAGAATTGCTTCTTTAAAATACACACCTTAAAACTCTGCTGGTGCTGAATGTTGCTGTCTGTGGAATTGAGATGTAATTTATATTTCCCTCAAGAAATTAGTTTTAAATGCGAAAACAGGCTGATGTGACATAGATTTTCCTCCCTCTTCTCCTCAGGCCTTTACACCTCTGCAAACATTTGTCCGTTTCCAGACATCTCTGTTCATGAGGCATGTATCTTTTCATTGCCATTACACAGAGGCTATCTGGCTTGAGTCATGACTCCTACCCCAAATTTTCTTGAGTACTTTTGTTTGATACATTGGCAAATGTTGGAGAGCAACATGAAGAATTTTATCCTTCACTGCACAGGACAGAGAGATTCCAGTTTTCACTACTCTTTGTTAGTCTCCAATGGCCTATGGATGAGTGATCAAATAAGTAAATTGAAAGATTTTTTCTTTATAAAGCCAATAGCAGAAATTAATTTAGGGTCTGTGGAAGTTCTGACCTTTGCTCATTGCCACTGGTGTCCTCTGCATTCTGTGTACAATCTGCATATAGTGTTATATGTGTCCACAGAACAGATCTTTGAAGATTTGCAACCTGTTTTAAAAAGAAGTCCTTTCATGGTTGCCAGATTGCAAATTTTAATTATATGGGAAGCAGTAGTCTTTAAAGTTGAATCAAAATGAGGAGTTTACTACAGGGACATTATTTATTTAATTATATGTAATTTGTTTTTCTGATTTAAGCAGTTTTTCTTTTCTGATTTAAGCAGAAAGTTTTTTTTTTTCATAAATTTCAGCGCTGGTATGCTTGCTGGAGATTGAATTCTGCATTAACTTAGTCATTCTTGTGGGCAAAGGCTAGGATTGAGAGAAAATGCAGCAAATGTTATTAAGTACTTGCTCTGTGAAAGCACCTAGAAAAGATGTTCTCAAATTCAGGGTCACAAAAACAGAATTGTAAATGATGTTATGAAACCATGCATTAGGGGAGGAGAGCCCTTCCCTCAGTATTGCAAGGTTTTCAGGCTAATCAAAATCATAGTGGTAGACTAATGCAGGAACTGCTGGGAATGGTGTCTCATACTTGCCTGGTTCTTGTATTTCTCCCTGGAGGTTTAAAGTTAGACAGTGTTGGAGACCATACATTAGGCTCAGGCTTTGAACAAATATGAAATGGCTGTTCTTGTATTCTTTTCTTCTGGACAGTTCCTTTGTTGTATGGTCAATCATTCGGGTTACTTACAAATCTGCCTTTGGCTTTTGGGTCTCTGAGTTCTGCAGTGCTGGCACACACGTCATACCTAGTGAGGAGAACAATTCTACCAACTGTCATGTTACTGTTTTGCTCTTTATACATAAGAGTTTGAATTTAGAAAGTGAAGAAGAGCTGAAGGCGGCTGAGTAAGGTGTCAGTCAGTTAGCATGAAATGTCAGTGTGCAACATGAGACAGATAAAAATGTAAATTTGTAATCTAAATATAAATGAGGGGTTTTGCCTCAGGGAGTGTTCATGAAGGAGGCTGAGGGCAGATGCCACAACTTAGACAGAGTTTGCAAATATGGCAGCAGAAGATGGTAACCCACTATAGAATATCAGGCACAGGGTAGCAATGATGATCAATAGATATGAACATGTGAAGGCTGAACTGCTTTGAGATTGTTCCATGAATTGCAAAAGATAAAAAAGATGGAAGGATATATTTTGCAGTTTTGTTTGATGTCTTTTTTAAAAGACAATTGATGTCTCATTAAATCATGTTTTGTGACTGCGGAAAAACTTACGTAGGAGAGTTTTTTAAGAAGAGATCTAGAAATTATCTAAGAGGTTGTATAGTGAAGTTAGCTTTATGGCTAGCAATGACAGAAATGAGCCACAGAAAAGGTAATGATTCTTTTAAACTCCTGGACTCGGATACTAATGTCTGACAAGCTACAGGCTCCATTGCCTCCAGTTTCGAGCCAGCAGATTTGTGTAAGCTCCAGTCCTCTGTCAGTCATCCATCAGGGCAAAGTGAAACTTGGGCAGAGTCCAGTCCTGTGGTGTCTGGCTAATGCTGTGGCTCAGCCCTGTGGCAGTATCATTTTGAAAGAGCCTTTGGATTTGAAGGATGGGAGTCACAGAAGAGACCTGAGGCTGGGAGGATGCCTTAACTTTGTAACAGTACATTACACTTCAGTTTAGAGGAGCCCCTCAGGAGATACTGTCACAACCATATAATGAATTTCCTTCATGATGACCCTTGCTGCTTTTTCTCTGATCAGGATGCCAGCTTCCCTATGAGATTACAGCATTGTCATCTAGAATAATAATGCCTTGAGTTCTTTTCTACCTAAAATTACTTGCCTGTTCATTTATCTGCTTCTTTTCAGGGTTGTCCTGTTAGTTTTTATTTGTTTTAAATTCCAGTCTTTCAATGTGAATTAATAAATTTGGTTTCTATGATCCTCAGGTCATTCATTGACGAAAATAATTTGCTCCCCTCCTAAGCTTATTTTGTTGATATGAATAATTCATTTCGTCTTACAATCTACTATCTGGAGGATGCCATTAAACTGAAAGGTTATTCTCCTAGATAGTAATGAACAAATTCCCCTTTTAATGTTGTATTAAAGATAGTGAAAGTAATTATTTCATTTGATTAGCAGAGCAGGGTTCTGCTCTGTTACCACAGGGACCACTTTTATTTTTCCTAGAGGGGTCATGGAGGGCCAAAACAGGCAGAACAAAGTGACAAGGAAACTTTAAAAGAAATAACATGCAGATGGGACTCTTCTGCCTGAATTAAATTAATTTCTAAATAAGATTTTTTTTATACCCAGGGGCAATTAAAATCAATGACTCAGATATACCCTTGATATTCAGGAGAGTATGGTAATTCAACTATACCTTGGATGGCAACAGCAAGAGAGGAAGAATGAGGGGGGAAAACACAGCAATCTTTTGCTGCTCTTGGTGCAAAAGGGCTAGGAAGCAAGGAGTTGAGCTTCCTTTGGAAGCAGAAGTTAGAAGAGTTGCTGAAAAACGGATCAAAGTGTAGCACATTTGAAGAGCAGAGGACAAAGCCCAAGAGGAAAGTGATATAAAGAAGGAGTGAAATGAGCCTATTTGGAAAGTTGCTGTTCAGCTTCTAAAACAAGACGCCACCACAGATTAGAGCCTGTTCTTTGTTCTTCCTCTGTGCAATCCCTAATAGCAGTGGGTGTTTTACAGCTGAGTCAAGAGGAAAGAATCCTACAATCACCTTATTTTATGGGATCACAGGCTGTGAGCAGTTTGAGTGCAGGTAGACTGCGAGAGTCAACAAATTAGGAAAACACTTTAGAAGAAGTTACAGGGAAGTAGTAAGGCAAAGAGGCTGTATTTTTTAAGCTACATTGAACACATTTGATGGGAACAAGTGAAATACTAAGAAGTCTGTGTCCTTTTTTTCTTCTGCATTTCTCCTGGACAGATTTCACACGCTTTGTTACAAAATAGTTTGTTGCGGTTTCGAGGTTTGGGAATTTGATTTTGTTGTGAGATAAGGATTAATAGTAGGCAAAAGCAGGTTTATACTTTAAGGAGTACAAAAAGGAATTTTATTAACAGATGTAAAACAGGAATAATAATTAGGCATCAACACAACTTTTCAGAACACTCTTTTCCCTTCCCCACTTTTCTTATTTTCTTTCTTGTTGACCATACAAAAGGTAACACTTCAACTTCTAGTTAATCTACCACCTCTGGAACTTTACAGTTTTCTTAATTTATGTAGAGAGAGAAGCTTTCTTTTGTTTTATCATGTTGACTTCCATAGGAAACACAGTTTCTATGGTTATTAGCTTTCTAGTAAGCGATTCTCTCTTTGAAGAGAGGTATTTGCTTTTCTGGACCCCTTCCCATTTCAGTAGCTTTCCCAGGGCCACACCAATGGACATATGATGGTCATTGAGGTGTTCTTTTTGAGAGCAAATGTTTCTATTACAGTGACAACAACATCTCTTTACTTTATCATCAGCAACACAAGTCTTCTTCTACTGTTTTCCTGGGATGAGGAAAGAAAGATTTTAATACACAAAAGTCTCAGTCTACTGCTTATAACTTAAAATATTATATTCCCTTTTTCTCACTTCTTTTAGACTATTATTCATATATTACAGGGTGTATTACAGCTAACTTTATCAACATGTTTTTACAAAAGAACTTTCAGCAGTAAAGCACTCCTCATCTCTTCCTTCTTTGAAAATAAGCTTAGTTATATTCATTAACTCAAAGTCTTTATGTTGTACCTTTTGTAGGTGCTTTCATTTCTGTGCTCCTTCTGTGTGGGAAGAAAAATGAATACCCACAAAGTTTCATTTTGATGTTAGAAAGAAACAGTTAATTTGTCTTTTTGGCTGGGCAATAGTCACGTGGCTTTTGCCCGCGTGGTTTGAATGTTGTAAGTCCGTGTCTGAACCGAAGAAAAAGAGTCTATTTGTGCTGCCTCCCCATCTAAGCTGAGTTTTAGTTGTGGGAGCCTGGCGAGACTGCACCTGTGCTGCAGAGAGCTGGTCTAAGTCTCCTTTCTGTGCTGAGCCACGCGGGGCCGCCCGGCGGGATTCATGTCCGAGCTCCGCGGGAGGAGCCCAGTCTGAGTCCTCTCTCTCTCTCTCTCGTGCCGAGTTCACTGCAGAGCTGACCGGGCAGGGAGGGGAGCTCCCGAAACCCACGGGGCCCGACCTCAAACTCTCTTCCCGCCGGGCTGCGCCGCGGAGAAGCGATCGGCCTGGCCCAAACTAGGCGAGCAGAGCCGGCGAAGTTCTTTAGCCAGGGACAGCAGAATGAAACACCTTGAGTTCTCTCTCTGTCCTCCCCCTCCCCGCGCCATGCTGGTTGGTAGCCCCAGGCCATGTGGCCTGGGGAGACCTTACCCAGCTCTGGCGAGGAGAGGGAGAGAGACTTCTTTCTTCAGCAAACCGGAAGCTTCAAAGAGGGGCTCTTCAGCTGCTTTCTTGGTTTTAAGACCGTTTTTTTTTGATAGGCGGAGTTTATGCTGGCTACCTCATTTCCGACTCTACTCCCTCCCTCTACACTGGGAATTCTTAACAGCGATTACCCCATGACATAGTTGTATCAACATTCCTGGGAACTGCAGGGAAGCTTTTGGACATAGAAGCTTAAAACCTGCCTTCTGGAGGTGCCTGGAGCTGTGGAATTCCACTACATGCATGACATCACAATCCCAGGGAATGGTAGAGTAGTTCTGTGCTTGTTAAGAGAAATGTGAGCTGATAACTATTAGTCTACTCAGTGGAAATTTCTTATCATTCAAGCAAGTCCAGTACTGTTCAAGCTGGTGTGTCTTGATAAGGCAGAGGTAGAATACACATCTTAACCACCTCTAAGTGTGACTACAGACTGGCTTGGTAACAAAAACTAGACATGGGAGTGCAGCCATTGATTTTCCTACGAGCTAAATCATGCCTTGCAGCAAGGCTGCTGAACTCAGCACAGTCTAAGAGTGGAGAGGCACTAACAAACACCTTGCTTCTGGAAGTGCTGGAAAAACTTACCTGTAACCAGACAAAATCATCATGAAAATAGTAACCAATGGAGTTGTGACTTTTGCAGACATTTTTAGATGGACAAGAAGTGAACTCTCTGTCACAGAGCTGTCAGTATGGAATGCAAATCAAAATTAAATGCCCTTATGGCAGGAGAGTGTATCCTGACAAACAGCTAGGCTGGAATTCAATTTTCAGTGAGGTACTGCCAAGGGAAAAAAAATTAGAAATGTCCTTTCAGTTAGGAATTCAGCGAGTATATTGAGGTTAGCAGGCTCAAGCCTTGCAAAAATGACCTTAGGCTGGTGAAAGATGGCCTCCACATTTTCTAATGCAGTTAACCATAGTTGTGTTCAATGCAATATGACCTGCAAAGAAAGTTTTTAGCTGCAAAAGACACCAAGTGCTGTAACTTCCTCCAGACGCAAATTTTAAAGTGCAATGAAAACAAATTGGGCTTTGGTGAGCTGGCAATCTGTGCTCCCAGCCCAGGAAGCCACCCGTGCCCTAGGCTGCATGGAAGTGAGTGAAGAGCAGCACGCCAAGGGAGGTGATTCTGCCGCTGCACTCCATTTCTGTGAGAGCCCGCCTGGAACGCTACAGCCATGTCTGGGGGCCCCAGCGTAGGAAGGATGTAGACCTGTTTGAATGAGTTCAGAGGAGAGTGATGGAGACCCTCAGAGAGCTGCAGCACCTCTGCTATGAAGACAGGCTGGGCAGAGAAGGTGTTATGATCCGATGAGGGAGAGGTGCCTCTGCCCAAATTAAGGTGTGGCTGAGACCATATGAGGCCAACATACAGCTTTTAGTTGACGTGGGTTTTATTTACCAAGAAGGAATGGGAGCTAGTGTGCTGTAGTCCGTTCCCCATTGGCTCTTGGCCCCTTTCCCCTGCCCTCTCCCCAAGGACTGGTGTTAATGTCAATCAGCATTGTCTGGGCCCCTACAGGGCTCCTGCCCGCCCCCTAGAAAACCAAGCCACGTCCTGTGCTGCCCCAGCATTCAGCCCCTGCCGCCCTTGGAGGAGCTTTGTCTTCAGCCCTCCCTTGGACCATAATAAACTCCTTGGAATTGCAAGCTGGATGGCCCCTCCCTACTGCTCTGTCTCCACGGAGGCACAGGAGTGTGTTTGTGGCTGCCTGTGTCCACCTACAGGGCTGGTTTCTGTGCTGCCGTAGGAGCCATTGGGGCTCCGCCTGAGGGGCTCCATGTGGGACACTGCAGGAACAGAGGAGGTGCAGGCCCACAAGGCCTTCCCAAGCCAAACCATTCTGTGATTCTAGACGGTGTGTGGATGTGTATTTTAAGTTGACATTACTATCAATCTTATTATTATAAAAATAATTTTATTTCTTTCCTACCACTACTATTTCATCTTCTTTGTTGTTGTCGTCTTATTCATCTAATTCTTCTAATTGTTCTAATTCTTCTAATACTTCTAATTCTTCTAATTCTTCTATTTCTTCTAATTCTAATTCTTCTAATTCCTCTATTTCTTCTAATTTTTCTTATTCTAATTCTTCTAATTCTTCTAATTCTTCTTATTCTAATTCTTCTAATTCTTCTAATTCTTCTAATTCTTCTAATTCTTCTAATTCTTCTAATACTTGTAATTCTTCTTATTCTTCTAATTCTTATTCTGCTTCTTAGTTCTAACTACTACTACTACTATTTCTTTTTAATCCTCTTCTTCTTCCAATTTGTATTCTTATTCTTATTTACTACTGCTATTTCTTCATCTTCTAAATATTATTCCTATCCTTCTCCTTTTTGTTGTTTCTTTGGGGTTTGTTTTTGTGTCTTCTTTGTAGGGGTTTTTTGTTTTGGTTTTTTTTTTCTCACTAATCCTCTTGCTGTCTTGCCAGGCGGGAGCAGCAGAAGAGGCTGCGCAGCGCCCGCAGTGCCCGCCTGAGGTGGGAGGGCCGTTTCTTGCAGGGAGCCGGCTGCTGGCTGAGAGCCTGGGCTCGTGGCTGGGGAGCCAGGCAGCTGAGACAGCTGTGCAGGGCAGACTTACGTGCCTGGCACTCAACCCAAGCCTCCCGAGGGATGGGCGCTGGGGAACCGCCTTCTGCAACACCTGCCAGTCTTGGCTGTCTGGGTTCTTCTTCAATCAGCTCGAGGACGCTCACTTTGTCCCAGTCGTCCTCGTCTTGTAGCAGGGACTTGTGCCCGGTGCTGTGGGCGGTCACGCTTTCCCAGTTGTCCCGTTTGACCTCTTGGTAAGTGTCATCCTCCCAGCAGGACTGCACGGACGGTCGGTTACCTCTTCCTTTGGCCACCTCCTGGCTGATGGAGCCTTCTTCTTTGGAAAGCTCTTGGCCGATGGACTCTTCCCAGTCCGACGCTTCTTGGTAACTGCCAACTTCTTGGTGCGACAGCTCTCTCTCACTGGGTTCGTCAGACAGTGTTGGGGACCTAAGGACTTCTGTGTGGCAAAGCCCTTGCTGCAAGCATTCTTCCCAATCAGAAAATTCTTTGTAGCTCCTGGCTTCTCCTAGGGACAGCTCTTGCTCGTTGCATTCATCCCAGTCGGAGAGCTCAGGATTGCTACTGGCTTCTCCTTGGGACAGCTCTTCCTTAAGGCAGCCTTCCCCTTGGGACACGTCCTCGTAGCTACCGGCATCTCCTTGGAGCAGCTCTGTGACTTCCTCCTCTTTGAAGTGGGAAAGCTCAAGCTCCTCAACCAATACCCCTTCCTCACTCTCTTTCTCTGCTAGAAGAGACCCCCTCTCTACCTCCTCCAGCTGCTCACGGAGGGCTAGGCTTTGCACTGGGCTGGCCAAGGGGCTGGGAGAGAAGCAGGGGCTGGGTGGGGCAGAGCTTGGGAGTGATTCTGCTTTGTCTGGAGCGGCTGCTTCTTCTTGTGCAGCCATGCTTTGCTCCAGTTCCCTCTCTGCCTGCTGCCCAGATTCCTGCTTCTCAGGCAAAGCCTGGCTTATAGTCTCAAGGCTCTCCTGCTGGGCTAAGTCCAGGTGAGCCTTGCTTGGTAAGGGGCTGGAAGCAGGGGGAGAGAATGGGACCAATTCCCTCTCTCCTTCTGGCGCGGCTGCTTCTTCTTCTGAAGCCATGTCTTGCTCCAGTTCCCTCTCTGCCTGCTGCCCAGATTCCTGCTTCTCAGGCAAAGCCTGGCTTATAGTCTCAAGGCTCTCCTGCTGGGCTAAGTGCAGCTGAGCCTTGCTGGGGAAGGGGCTGGAAGCAGGGGGAGAGATCGGGACCAATTCCCTTTCTCCTTCTGGTGTGGCTGCGTCTTGTTCTGCAGCCATGCTTTGCTCCAGTTCCCTCTCTTCCTCTTGCTGCTGCCCAGATGGCTGCATCTCAGGTAAAGCCTGGCTCATAATCTCAGAGCTCTGCTGCTGAGCTACGTGCAGGTGAGCCTGGCTAGGTAGGGGCCTGGAAGCAGGGGGAGACATCAAGTCAAATTCCCCTTCAGCTGGAGCTGCTGCTTCTTCTTGTGCTGCCATGTCTTTCTCCAGTTCCCTCTCTTCCTCTGCCTGCTGCCCAGACTCCTGCTGCTCAGGTAATGCCTGGCTTATGATGGCTGAGCTCTGCTGCTGGGCTAAGTCCAGCGGAGCCTGGCTGGGTAAGGGGCTGAAAGAAGGAGGAGAGATGGGGATCAATTCCCTCTCTCCTTCTGAAGTGGCTGCTTCTTCTTCTGCAGCCATGCCTTGCTCCAGTACCCTGTCTTCCTCTGCCTGCTGCCCAGGTTCCTGCTGCTCAGGCAAAGCCTGGCTTGTAGTCCCAAAGCCCCCCTGCTGGGCTAAGTCCAGCAGAGCCTTGCTGGGGAAGGGGCTGGAAGCAGGGGGAGAGACTGGGACCAATTCCCTTTCTCCTTCTGGAGCGGCTGCTTCTTGTTCTGCAGCCATGCCTTGCTCCAGTTCTCTGTCTTCCTCTTGCTGCTGCCCAGGTTCCTGCATCTCATGCAAAGCCTGGGTTGAAGTGTCATAGCTGTTCTTCTGGGCTAAGTCCAGTGGAGCCTTGCTGGGTAAGGGGCTGGAAGCAGGGGGAGAGATCGGGACCAATTCCGTTTCTCCTTCTGGTGTGGCTGCGTCTTGTTCTGCAGCGATGCTTTGCTCCAGTTCCCTCTCTTCCTCTGCCAGCTGCCCAGACTCCTGCTGCTCAGGTAAAGCCTGGCTTATGATGGCTGAGCTCTGCTGCTGGGCTAAGTCCAGTGGAGCCTGGCTGGGTAAGGGGCTGAAAGAGGGAGGAGAGATGGGGATCAATTCCCTCTCTCCTTCTGAAGTGGCTGCTTCTGCAGCCATGCCTTGCTCCAGTTCCCTCTCTTCCTCTTGCTGCTGCCCAGGTTCCTGCTGCTCAGGCAAAGGCTGGCTTGTAGACCCAAAGCTCCCCTGCTGGGCTAAGTCCAGCAAAAACTTGCTTGGTAAGGGGCTGGAAGCAGGGGGAGAGACTGGGACCAATTCCCTTTCTCCTTCTGGAGCGGCTGCTTCTTCTTGTGCAGCCATGCCTTGCTCCAGTTCCCTGTCTTCCTCTGCCTGCTTCTCTGAATTCAAAACATAAGACAAAGCCTGGCATATAGTCTCAACGCTGTCCTGCCAGGCTAATTCCAGGTGAGCCTTGCTTGGTAAGGGGCTGGAAGCAGGGGGAGAGATCAGGAGAAATTCCCTCTCTCCTTCTGGCACAGCTGCTTCTTCTTGTGCAGCCATGCCTTGCTCCAGTTCCCTCTCTTCCTCTGCCTGCTGCTCTGATTCCAAAACATAAGGCAGAGCCTGGTTTGTAATCTCAAAGATGTCCTGCTGGGCTAAGTCCAGCAGAGCCTTGCTGGGGAAGGGGCTGGAAGCAGGGGGAGAGATCAGGATCAATTCCCTCTCTTCTTCTGGCATGGCTGCTTCTTTTTCTGCAGCCATGCCTTGCTCCACTTCCCGCTCTTCCTCTGCCTGCTGCCCAGATTCCTGCTTCTCACGCAAAGCCTGGCTTATTGGCTCAAGACTCTCCTGCTGGGCTAAGTCCAGCGGAGCCTTGCTGGGGAAGGGGCTGGAAGCAGGGGGAGAGATCGGGACCAATTCCCTTTCTCCATCTGGAGCGGCTGCTTCTTGTTCTGCAGCCATGCTCTGCTCCAGTTCCCTCTCTTCCTCTTGCTTCTGCCCAGATTGCTGCATCTCAGGTAAAGCCTGGCTCATAATCTCAGAGCTCTGCTGCTGGGCTACGTCCAGCGGAGCCTGGCTAGGTAGGGGCCTGGAAGCAGGGGGAGACATCAAGTCAAATTCCCCTTCAGCTGGAGCTGCTGCTTCTTCTTGTGCTGCCATGTCTTTCTCCAGTTCCCTCTCTTCCTCTGCCTGCTGCCCAGACTCCTGCTGCTCAGGTAATGCCTGGCTTATGATGGCTGAGCTCTGCTGCTGGGCTAAGTCCAGCGGAGCCTGGCTGGGTAAGGGGCTG
Organism: Eopsaltria australis; assembly: GCA_034509425.1. Classification (NCBI taxonomy): domain Eukaryota; kingdom Metazoa; phylum Chordata; class Aves; order Passeriformes; family Petroicidae; genus Eopsaltria; species Eopsaltria australis. The sequence continues at coordinate 37,706 of JAVTVJ010002353.1, forward strand.
AAAGAAGGAGGAGAGATGGGGATCAATTCCCTCTCTCCTTCTGAAGTGGCTGCTTCTTCTTCTGCAGCCATGCCTTGCTCCAGTACCCTGTCTTCCTCTGCCTGCTGCCCAGATTCCTGCTGCTCAGGCAAAGCCTGGCTTGTAGTCCCAAAGCCCCCCTGCTGGGCTAAGTCCAGCAGAGCCTTGCTGGGGAAGGGGCTGGAAGCAGGGGGAGAGATTAGGACCGATTGCCTTTCTCCTTCTGGAGCGGCTGCTTCTTCTTCTGCAGCCATGCCTTGCTGCAGTTCCCTGTCTTCCTCTTGCTGCTGCCCAGGTTCCTGCATCTCATGCAAAGCCTGGGTTGAAGTGTCATAGCTGTTCTTCCGGGCTAAGTCCAGCGGAGCCTTGCTGGGTAAGGGGCTGGAAGCAGGGGGAGAGAGTGAGATCAATTCCCTTTCTCTTTCTTGAGCGGCTGCTTCTTGTTCTGCAGCCATGCTTTGCTCCATATCCTGCTCTTCCTCTGCCTGCTGCTCTGATTCCAGAACATAAGGCAAAGCCTGGCTTATAGTCTCCAAGCTGTTCTGCAGGGCTAAGTCCATCTGAGCATGGCTGGGTTGGGGGTTGGAAGCAGGAGTAGAGATCGGGACCAATTCCCTCTCTCTTTCTGGAGAGGCTGCTTCTTGTTCTGCAGCCATGCTTTGCTCCAGTACCATCTCTTCCTCTGCCTGCGTCTCAGATTGCAGATCCTCAGGCAAAGCCTGGCTTATACTCTCAAAGCTCTCGTTCTGGGCTAAGTTTAGCAGTGCCTGGCTGGGGAAGGGGCTAGAAATAGGGGGAGAGATCAGGACCAATTCCCTCTCTCCTTCTGGAGTGGCTGCTTCTTCTTCTGCAGCCACGCTTTGCTCCACTTCCCTCTCTTCTTCTGCTTGCTGCTGAGATTCCAGAAGCTCAGGCAAAGCCTGGATTATAGTCTCAAAGCTGTCCTGCAGGGCTAAGTCCAGCAGAGCCTGGCTGGGTAAGGGGCTGGAAGCAGGGGGAGAGATCGGGACCAATTCCCACTCTCCTGGAGCGGCTGCTTCTTGTTCTGCAGCCATGCTCTGCTCCAGTTCCCTCTCTTCCTCTTGCTGCTGCCCAGGTTCCTGCTGTTCAGGCAAAGCCTGGTTTGTAGTCCCAAAACTCCCCTGCTGGGCTAAGTCCAGCAGAGCCTTGCTGGGGAAGGGGCTGGAAGCAGGGGGAGAGACTGGGACCAATTCCCTCTCTCCTTCTGGAGCGGCTGCTTCTTCTTCTGCAGCCATGCCTTGCTCCATTTCCTGCTCTTCCTCTGCCTGCTGCCCAGATTCCTGCTTCTCAGGCAATGCCTGGATTATAGTATCAAAGCTGCTCTGCTGGGCTAAGTCCAGCTGAACCTGAAGCTCTTCATCCGATGGGTATTCCCACTCTCCGTCCATGTTGACAAAGGCCCCCTCCTCCTCAGTCTCCAACAGGGGCAGGCCTGAGCCGCCGCCTGCCCCCCCCTACTGCCCGCTGAGGGCCTGGCCTTCCAGCCGGATGGGCAAGGGGCTGGGGACCTGGGAGCTGGGGTTCACTTTGTCCTCGTCTGTCTCGCACGTCCTCTAGAGCGGAGGGATCCGGGAGCTGCTTGCCTGTGACACAGCGGCTCTCACGGAAGCGGGCACCCCAGGCCTCTGTGGCCCTTATATACCCTCTGCAGGGCGGAGCCGTGCCACCTCACAAAGGCCTCTGCGCACCACAGTGTTCCGCATCACCCAGGGCCCTGACAACGCCTGTGTCACAAAGGGCCACACCCAGCACCCCTTCAGCAGCTGAAGCCACTGCAATTGTCATGCAGCAGCCCCTGCACTGGTGGTTTTCTAGCTCCTTGTTATGATCTGGTTATTAAAATTCTCAGAAAGGCCTCTGTCCAAATGAGAGGTGCAAATGACACCGTACGACCAAGTGAATTGTAGGGCTTTTATTGAACAGTAAATGAGAGGGAAAGAGAGGGAAAGAGAGGGGGAGAGAGAGAGAGAGAGAGAAAGAGTGACAGAGACAGATTCAGTAGAAAACCTCACTGCTCTGTGGATACCAGTGGTGTCCCGTTGATGCTGTCCATCAGGCCTTCAACTGTAACTTGGATGGTAACAAGAAGAGAGGAAGAATGAGGGGGGAAAACACAGCAATCTTTTGCTGCTCTTGGTGCAAAAGGGCTAGGAAGCAAGGAGTTGAGCTTCCTTTGGAAGCAGAAGTTAGAAGAGTTGCTGAAAAACGGATCAAAGTGTAGCACATTTGAAGAGCAGAGGACAAAGCCCAAGAGGAAAGTGATATAAAGAAGGAGTGAAATGAGCCTATTTGGAAAGTTGCTGTTCAGCTTCTAAAACAAGACGCCACCACAGATTAGAGCCTGTTCTTTGTTCTTCCTCTGTGCAATCCCTAATAGCAGCGGGTGTTTTACAGCTGAGTCAAGAGGAAAGAATCCTACAATCACCTTATTTTATGGGATCACAGGCTGTGAGCAGTTTGAGTGCAGGTAGACTGCGAGAGTCAACAAATTAGGAAAACACTTTAGAAGAAGTTACAGGGAAGTAGTAAGGCAAAGAGGCTGTATTTTTTAAGCTACCTTGAACACATTTGATGGGAACAAGTGAAATACTAAGAAGTCTGTGTCCTTTTTTCTTCTGAATTTCTCCTGGACAGATTTCACACGCTTTGTTACAAAATAGTTGTATCAACATTCCTGGGAACTGCAGGGAAGCTTTTGGACATAGAAGCTTAAAACCTGCCTTCTGGAGGTGCCTGGAGCTGTGGAATTCCACTACATGCATGACATCACAATCCCAGGGAATGGTAGAGTAGTTCTGTGTCCACTCAGTGGAAATTTCTTGTCAGTCAAGCAAGTCCAATATTGGTGTAACAAAAACTAGATATGGGAGTGCAGCCATTGATTTTCCTACGAGCTAAATCATGCCTTGCAGCAAGGCTGCTGAACTCAGCACAGTCTAAGAGTGGAGAGGCACTAACAAACACCTTGCTTCTGGAAGTGCTGGAAAAACTTACCTGTAACCAGACAAAATCATCATGAAAATAGTAACCAATGGAGTTGTGACTTTTGCAGACATTTTTAGATGGACAAGAAGTGAACTCTCTGTCACAGAGCTGTCAGTATGGAATGCAAATCAAAATTAAATGCCCTTATGGCAGGAGAGTGTATCCTGACAAACAGCTAGGCTGGAATTCAATTTTCAGTGAGGTACTGCCAAGGGAAAAAAAATTAGAAATGTCCTTTCAGTTAGGAATTCAGCGAGTATATTGAGGTTAGCAGGCTCAAGCCTTGCAAAAATGACCTTAGGCTGGTGAAAGATGGCCTCCACATTTTCTAATGCAGTTAACCATAGTTGTGTTCAATGCAATATGACCTGCAAAGAAAGTTTTTAGCTGCAAAAGACACCAAGTGCTGTAACTTCCTCCAGACGCAAATTTTAAAGTGCAATGAAAACAAATTGGGCTTTGGTGAGCTGGCAATCTGTGCTCCCAGCCCAGGAAGCCACCCGTGCCCTAGGCTGCATGGAAGTGAGTGAAGAGCAGCACGCCAAGGGAGGTGATTCTGCCGCTGCACTCCATTTCTGTGAGAGCCCGCCTGGAACGCTACAGCCATGTCTGGGGGCCCCAGCGTAGGAAGGATGTAGACCTGTTTGAATGAGTTCAGAGGAGAGTGATGGAGACCCTCAGAGAGCTGCAGCACCTCTGCTATGAAGACAGGCTGGGCAGAGAAGGTGTTATGATCCGATGAGGGAGAGGTGCCTCTGCCCAAATTAAGGTGTGGCTGAGACCATATGAGGCCAACATACAGCTTTTAGTTGACGTGGGTTTTATTTACCAAGAAGGAATGGGAGCTAGTGTGCTGTAGTCCGTTCCCCATTGGCTCTTGGCCCCTTTCCCCTGCCCTCTCCCCAAGGACTGGTGTTAATGTCAATCAGCATTGTCTGGGCCCCTACAGGGCTCCTGCCCGCCCCCTAGAAAACCAAGCCACGTCCTGTGCTGCCCCAGCATTCAGCCCCTGCCGCCCTTGGAGGAGCTTTGTCTTCAGCCCTCCCTTGGACCATAATAAACTCCTTGGAATTGCAAGCTGGATGGCCCCTCCCTACTGCTCTGTCTCCACGGAGGCACAGGAGTGTGTTTGTGGCTGCCTGTGTCCACCTACAGGGCTGGTTTCTGTGCTGCCGTAGGAGCCATTGGGGCTCCGCCTGAGGGGCTCCATGTGGGACACTGCAGGAACAGAGGAGGTGCAGGCCCACAAGGCCTTCCCAAGCCAAACCATTCTGTGATTCTAGACGGTGTGTGGATGTGTATTTTAAGTTGACATTACTATCAATCTTATTATTATAAAAATAATTTTATTTCTTTCCTACCACTACTATTTCATCTTCTTTGTTGTTGTCGTCTTATTCATCTAATTCTTCTAATTGTTCTAATTCTTCTAATACTTCTAATTCTTCTAATTCTTCTATTTCTTCTAATTCTAATTCTTCTAATTCCTCTATTTCTTCTAATTTTTCTTATTCTAATTCTTCTAATTCTTCTAATTCTTCTTATTCTAATTCTTCTAATTCTTCTAATTCTTCTAATTCTTCTAATTCTTCTAATACTTGTAATTCTTCTTATTCTTCTAATTCTTATTCTGCTTCTTAGTTCTAACTACTACTACTACTATTTCTTTTTAATCCTCTTCTTCTTCCAATTTGTATTCTTATTCTTATTTACTACTGCTATTTCTTCATCTTCTAAATATTATTCCTATCCTTCTCCTTTTTGTTGTTTCTTTGGGGTTTGTTTTTGTGTCTTCTTTGTAGGGGTTTTTTGTTTTGGTTTTTTTTTTCTCACTAATCCTCTTGCTGTCTTGCCAGGCGGGAGCAGCAGAAGAGGCTGCGCAGCGCCCGCAGTGCCCGCCTGAGGTGGGAGGGCCGTTTCTTGCAGGGAGCCGGCTGCTGGCTGAGAGCCTGGGCTCGTGGCTGGGGAGCCAGGCAGCTGAGACAGCTGTGCAGGGCAGACTTACGTGCCTGGCACTCAACCCAAGCCTCCCGAGGGATGGGCGCTGGGGAACCGCCTTCTGCAACACCTGCCAGTCTTGGCTGTCTGGGTTCTTCTTCAATCAGCTCGAGGACGCTCACTTTGTCCCAGTCGTCCTCGTCTTGTAGCAGGGACTTGTGCCCGGTGCTGTGGGCGGTCACGCTTTCCCAGTTGTCCCGTTTGACCTCTTGGTAAGTGTCATCCTCCCAGCAGGACTGCACGGACGGTCGGTTACCTCTTCCTTTGGCCACCTCCTGGCTGATGGAGCCTTCTTCTTTGGAAAGCTCTTGGCCGATGGACTCTTCCCAGTCCGACGCTTCTTGGTAACTGCCAACTTCTTGGTGCGACAGCTCTCTCTCACTGGGTTCGTCAGACAGTGTTGGGGACCTAAGGACTTCTGTGTGGCAAAGCCCTTGCTGCAAGCATTCTTCCCAATCAGAAAATTCTTTGTAGCTCCTGGCTTCTCCTAGGGACAGCTCTTGCTCGTTGCATTCATCCCAGTCGGAGAGCTCAGGATTGCTACTGGCTTCTCCTTGGGACAGCTCTTCCTTAAGGCAGCCTTCCCCTTGGGACACGTCCTCGTAGCTACCGGCATCTCCTTGGAGCAGCTCTGTGACTTCCTCCTCTTTGAAGTGGGAAAGCTCAAGCTCCTCAACCAATACCCCTTCCTCACTCTCTTTCTCTGCTAGAAGAGACACCCTCTCTACCTCCTCCAGCTGCTCACGGAGGGCTAGGCTTTGCACTGGGCTGGCCAAGGGGCTGGGAGAGAAGCAGGGGCTGGGTGGGGCAGAGCTTGGGAGTGATTCTGCTTTGTCTGGAGCGGCTGCTTCTTCTTGTGCAGCCATGCTTTGCTCCAGTTCCCTCTCTGCCTGCTGCCCAGATTCCTGCTTCTCAGGCAAAGCCTGGCTTATAGTCTCAAGGCTCTCCTGCTGGGCTAAGTCCAGGTGAGCCTTGCTTGGTAAGGGGCTGGAAGCAGGGGGAGAGAATGGGACCAATTCCCTCTCTCCTTCTGGCGCGGCTGCTTCTTCTTCTGAAGCCATGTCTTGCTCCAGTTCCCTCTCTGCCTGCTGCCCAGATTCCTGCTTCTCAGGCAAAGCCTGGCTTATAGTCTCAAGGCTCTCCTGCTGGGCTAAGTGCAGCTGAGCCTTGCTGGGGAAGGGGCTGGAAGCAGGGGGAGAGATCGGGACCAATTCCCTTTCTCCTTCTGGTGTGGCTGCGTCTTGTTCTGCAGCCATGCTTTGCTCCAGTTCCCTCTCTTCCTCTTGCTGCTGCCCAGATGGCTGCATCTCAGGTAAAGCCTGGCTCATAATCTCAGAGCTCTGCTGCTGAGCTACGTGCAGGTGAGCCTGGCTCGGTAGGGGCCTGGAAGCAGGGGGAGACATCAAGTCAAATTCCCCTTCAGCTGGAGCTGCTGCTTCTTCTTGTGCTGCCATGTCTTTCTCCAGTTCCCTCTCTTCCTCTGCCTGCTGCCCAGACTCCTGCTGCTCAGGTAATGCCTGGCTTATGCTGGCTGAGCTCTGCTGCTGGGCTAAGTCCAGCGGAGCCTGGCTGGGTAAGGGGCTGAAAGAAGGAGGAGAGATGGGGATCAATTCCCTCTCTCCTTCTGAAGTGGCTGCTTCTTCTTCTGCAGCCATGCCTTGCTCCAGTACCCTCTCTTCCTCTTGCTGCTGCCCAGGTTCCTGCTGCTCAGGCAAAGCCTGGCTTGTAGTCCCAAAGCCCCCCTGCTGGGCTAAGTCCAGCAGAGCCTTGCTGGGGAAGGGGCTGGAAGCAGGGGGAGAGACTGGGACCAATTCCCTTTCTCCTTCTGGAGCGGCTGCTTCTTGTTCTGCAGCCATGCCTTGCTCCAGTTCTCTGTCTTCCTCTTGCTGCTGCCCAGGTTCCTGCATCTCATGCAAAGCCTGGGTTGAAGTGTGTAAGAGTCTGGACGGAAATCCCTACCTGCCTCTCGACCATCGACAGAAGCAGAGGCCGAAAAACCAGAGACCCTAAGAGGGGAAAAGGACTTTTGCACAATGAGGTCCAGCCAGATCTTGGTGGGATGCCTGCCAGGTGCCTGGGTGTGCTGCAGAGCGGTGCTGCTGAGCTGTGCTGCAGAGAACCGTGCTGCTCGGCTAACGGGGCGGAAAGGACTGCACAAGAACAATCTGTCTAGTACCGCTGTACCTGTACCCTAAAACAATGGGCCCTATTTCCCCACCTGCTGGCTACTTGCCCCTCGTCTCTGGAGGGATTGCCTCATCTCTTGGTTACCTGCCCCTCGCTTTCGAAAAGACTATAAAGAGATTCTCAAAATGTAACCCTACGAGATCTCCCTACGGACGAGACGAATCCATCGGATCCGGACAACGAGGACTTTGTCGTGCCGTGGTAGCTATGCCCCTCCTTTTCTCTCTCTCTCTTTCTTCTCTCTCTCTCTCCTCTATCGCATAAGCGTGTTGTTGGCACTCAATAAAGTGCTTCTTGATTTTGATTTAAGCAAAAATACTTGTCCCTGTTTTCTTTTGCACTTTGAGATTCAAAGTAACGAACCATCACGACCCCCGCTCCTACGAGCGGATCGTGACATCAATTGGCGTCACGGACAGGATTCTGAGGCAGAAGGGGCTGCAAGGTTTTGTGTAGTTTGTAACAGGGGAAGGACGTTTTGCTCCAGCCACACCTAGCCCGACACTCCAAAAGGGTGAGCGGTGTCTAGAAAGCAAGGGGGGCATCTCGAATTTCCCGCAAACTGCACATGCCTAGGTGAAAAGCACCCCTATACTCTGTTGAGGGTTCTGTCTTCAGAATTTCACAAAAGAATCTCTTGGTGCAAAAGGGGGAGGGTTGTGTTTCTTTTTAAGGTGGGTGTGTAAGGAGTTAGTCTACTGGGTGTTAGGAGAGGCAACGGATTGTAACTAAACAGAGCCTCCAGTAGACTCAGTCTCTTCGCCACTTTAGGGAAGAGAAGGGGAACACAGCCTGGCTCTCGGGACTGTGGATGCAACTAAGTTTTACCTCCCTAAAGCGGTTTTTATTGTCCCTTCGAAAACATGACCTCAAACACTAACACAAAACATACAGCTGCATTTTATGCTTTATTAGCAAAACACAATGCTCGACCCTCTTCAGGAGGGGAGGAGTGGGCACAAAACAACTGGTTTAATTTAGAAAATGTGATTGATAGAATTTACTCTTTACAGCGTGGGTCAAAATTCAGACTTGGCCGAGATAAAGCTGTAATTTGCTCTGTACTAGGAGCATGCCTTACATTGGCTATAGATCACCGCTTTAAGCGGTGCAG
>JAVTVJ010002354.1:0-13220 GCA_034509425.1 Eopsaltria australis
CCCGTTGGACCAAACCCCAAGACTTTGGTAAATGGGAATGAATTTTGGGATAAAAACGCTCCATTTGGGTGAAAAGTCAACGCTGGATGGAAAAGTCAACGTTGGATCTAAACAGGGATGAGTTTTGGGATAAAAACGCTCCAAAGGAAAAGTCAACGTTGGGTGAAAAAATCAATATTGGACTTCAATGGGGACAAATTTCGGGATAAAAACGCCCCCGTTGGACCAAACCCCAACATTTCGGTCAATGGGGATGAATTTTTGGGATAAAAACACCCCAATTGAACGGAAAATTCAATGTCGGGTGAAAAAGTCAATGTTCAACGTAAATGGGTCAAATTTTGGGATAAAAACGCCCTCGTTGGTCCAAAACCCCAACATTCTGGTCAATGGGGATGAATTTTTGGGATAAAAATGCTCCAATTGGACGGAAAAGTCAACATTGGGTGGAAAACTCAATATTGGACTTCAATGGGGAAAAATTTTGGGATAAAAATGCCCCCGTTGGACCAAACCCAAAGACTTTGGTAAATGGGGAAGAATTTTGGGATAAAAACGCCCCAGTTGGGTGAAAAAGTCAAGGTTGGAACTCAACAGGTATGAATTTTGCGGAATAAGGCTCAGTTGGGTGGGAAAGCCAATGTTGGGTGGAAAAATCAATGTTAAATGTCAATGGGAAAAATTTCGGGATAAGAACGCCCCCGTAGGACCAAACCCCAAGACTTTGGTCAACGAGGATGAATTTTGGGATAAAAACGCTCCCTTTGGACCAAACCCCAAGATTTTGGTCAATGGGGAAGAATTTTGGTGTAAAAACTCCCTAATTGTATGGAAAAGTCAATGTTGGACCTCAATGGGGATGAATTTGGGCTAAAAAGGCCCAGTTGGGTGGAAAAGCCAATGTTGGGTGGAAAAGTCAAGGTTCAACATCAATGGGACAAATTTTGGGATAAAAACGCCCCCGTTGGATCAAAACCCACGACTTTGGTCAATGAAGATGAATTTTGGGATAAAAACGCTCCAATTGGGTAGAAAAGTCAAAGTTGGGCATCAATGAGGATGGATTGGTGATAAAAATGCCCCAATTGGGTGGAAAAGTCAGTGTTGGGTGGAAAGGTCAATGTTCAACATCAATGGGACAAATTTGTTGGTTAAAAAAACGGCCCCGTTGGACCAAACCCCACGACTTGGTCAATGGGGATGAATTTGGGATTAAAACGCGCTCAGTTGGGTGAAAGTCAACGCTGAGATGAAAAGTCAAGTTGGATGCTGCAACAGGGCATGAGTTTTGGGATAAAAACGATCCAATGGACCGAAAAGCCAATGTTGGGTGGAAAAGTCAAGGTTCAACATCAATGGGACAAATTTTGGGATAAAAACGCCCCCGTTGGACCAAAACCGAAGAGTTTGGTCAATGGGGATGAATTTTTGGGATAAAAACGTCCCAATTGGGTGAAAAAGTCAACGTTGGATGGAAAAGTCAAGGTTGGATCTCAACAGGGATGAGTTTGGGATAAAAACGCTCCAATTGGACGGAAAAGTCAACTTTGGGTGGAAAAGCCAATATTGGACTTCCATGGGGACAAATTTTAGGATAAAAACGCCCCAATTGGGTAGAAAAGTCAACGTCGGACATCAACGAGGATGGATTTGGAATAAAAATGCCCAGTTGGGTGGAAAAGCCAACGCTGGGCCTCAAGGGGATGGATTTTTGGATAAAAACACCCAGTTGGGTGGAAAAGTCAAGATTCAACATCAATGGGACAAATTTCGGGATAAAAACGCTCCCTTTGGACCAAACCCCAAGATTTTGGTCAATGTGGAAGAATTTTGGGGTAAAAACTCCCTAATTGTATGGAAAAGCCAATGTTGGACCTCAATGGGGATGAATTTGGGGTAAAAAGGCCCAGTTGGGTGGAAAAGCCAATGTTGGGTGGAAAAGTCAAAGTTCAACATCAATGGGACAAATTTTGGGATAAAAACGCCCCCGTTGGATCAAAACCCACGACTTTGGTCAATGGGGATGAATTTTGGGATAAAAACGCTCCATTTGAGTAGAAAAGTCAAAGTTGGGCATCAATGAGGATGGATTTGTGATAAAAATGCCCCAATTGGGTGGAAAAGTCAGTGTTGGGTGGAAAGGTCAATGTTCAACATCAATGGGACAAATTTTGAGATAAAAACGCCCCCGTTGGACCAAACCCCAAGATTTTGGTCAATGGGGACAAATTTTGGGATAAAAACGCTCCAGTTGGGTGAAAAAGTCAACGTTGGATGGAAAAGTCAAGGTTGGATCTCAAAAGGGATGAGTTTTGGGATAAAAACGCTCCAATTGGACGGAAAAGTCAACGTTGGGTGGAAAAGCCAATATTGGACTTCAATGGGGACAAATTTTAGGATAAAAACGCCCCAATTGGGTAGAAAAGTCAACGCCGGACATCAACGAGGATGGATTTGGAATAAAAATGCCCAGTTGGGTGGAAAAGACAACGCTGGGCCTCAAGGGGGATGGATTTTTGGATAAAAACACCCAGTTGGGTGGAAAAGTCAAGATTCAACATCAATGGGACAAATTTCGGGATAAAAACGCTCCCTTTGGACCAAACCCCAAGATTTTGGTCAATGGGGAAGAATTTTGGGGTAAAAAACTCCCTAATTGTATGGAAAAGTCAATGTTGGACCTCAATGGGGATGAATTTGGGGTAAAAAGGCCCAGTTGGGTGGGAAAGTGCTCACCGTTGGGTGGAAAAGTCAAGGTTCACATCAATGGGACAAATTTTGGGATAAAAACGCCCCCGTGGGATCAAAACCCACGACTTTGGTCAATGGGGATGAATTTTGGGATAAAAACGCTCCATTTGGGTAGAAAAGTCAAAGTTGGGCATCAATGAGGATGGATTTGTGATAAAAATGCCCCAATTAGATGGAAAAGTCAACATTGGATGGAAAACTCAATATTGGACCTCAATGGGGACAAATTTTAGGATAAAAACGCCCCCATCCTACCAAAACCCAAGATTTTGGTCAATGGGGATGAATTTTGGGACTAAAACGCCCCAATTGGGTGAAAAAGTCAACGTTGGATGGAAAAGTCAAGGTTGGAACTCAACAGGGATGAGTTTTGGGATAAAAGCGCTCCAGTTGGACGGAAAATTCAACATTGGGTGGAAAAGCCAATATTGGACCTCAATGGGTACAAATTATGGGATAAAAACGCCCCCGTTGGACCAAACCCCAAGATTTTGGTCAATGGGGATGAATTTTGAGATAAAAACGCTCCAGTTGGGTGAAAAAGTCAACGCTTGATGGAAAAGTCAAGGTTGGATCTCAACAGGGATGAGTTTTGGGATAAAAACACTCCAATTGGACGGAAAAGTCAACTTTGGGTGGAAAAGCCAATATTGGACTTCCATGGGGACAAATTTTAGGATAAAACGCTGGTTGGACCGCAAATCCAAGATTTTGGTCAATGGGGGTGAATTTTGGGATGAAAACGCCCCCAATTGGGTGAAAAGTCAACCGCTGGATGGAAAGTCAGTTATTGGAACTCAACAGGATGAGTTTCGATAAAACGTTCTCGCTGGACCAAAACCGAAGAGAGTTTGGTCAATGGGACGAATTTTGGGATAAAAACGCCCAATTGGATGGAAAAGACAACGCTGGTGGATAACCAATATTGGACCCTCAATGGGGAATAAATTTTAGATAGAACGTTCTTATCCTACCAAAACCCAAGATTTTGGTCAATGGGGTGAATTTGGATGAAAAACGCCCCAATTGGGTGGGAAAAAGTCAACGCTTGGATGGAAAAGTCAAGGTTGGATCTCAACAGGGATGAGTTTTGGGATAAAAACGCTCCAATTGGACGGAAAATTCAACATTGGGTGGAAAAGCCAGTATTGGACCTCAATGGGGACAAATTTTGGGATAAAAACGCCCCATTGGACCAAACCCCAACATTTTGGACAATGGGGATGAATTTTGGGATAAAAATGCTCCAATTGGTCGGAAAAGTCAACATTGGGTGGAAAACTCAATATTGGACTTCAAGGGGGAAAAATTTGGGGATAAAAACGCCCCCGTTGGACCAAACCCCAAGACTTTGTTCAATGGGGAAGAATTTTGGGGTAAAAATGCTCCAATTGGGTAGAAAAGTCAAGGCTGGAACACAACAAGGATGACTTTTGGGGTAAAAGGCCCAGTTGGGTGGGAAAGCCAATGTTGGGTGGAAAAGTCAATGTTCAATGTCAATGGGAAAAATTTCAGGATAACAATGCCCCCGTTGGACCAAACCCCAAGACTTAGGTTAATGGGGATGAATTTTGGGATAAAAACGCTCCAGTTGGGTGAAAAAGTCAACGCTGGATGGAAAAGTCAAGGTTGGATCTCAGCAGGGATGAGTTTTGGGATAAAAATGCCCCAATTGGACGGAAAAGTCAGTGTTGGGTGGAAAGGTCAATGTTCAACATCAATGGGACAAATTTCGGGATAAAAACGCCCCCGTTGGACCAAACCCCAAGATTTTGGTCAATGGGGGTGAATTTTTGGGATAAAAACGCCCCAATTGGGTGAAAAAGTCAACGTTGGATGGAAAAGTCAAGGTTGGATCTCAACAGGGATGAGATTTTGGATAAAAACGCTCCAATTGGACGGAAAAGTCAACTTTGGGTGGAGAAGCCAATATTGGACTTCAATGGGGACAAATTTTAGGATAAAAACGCCCCAATTGGGTAGAAAAGTCAACGTCGGACATCAACGAGGATGGATTTGGAATAAAAATGCCCAGTTGGGTGGAAAAGATAACGCTGGGCCTCAAGGGGGATGGATTTTTGGATAAAAACACCCAGTTGGGTGGAAAAGTCAAGATTCAACATCAATGGGACAAATTTCGGGATAAAAACGCTCCCTTTGGACCAAACCCCAAGATTTTGGTCAATGGGGAAGAATTTTGGGGTAAAAACGCCCTAATTGTATGGAAAAGTCAATGTTGGACCTCAATGGGGATGAATTTGGGTAAAAAGGCCCAGTTGGGTGGAAAAGCCAATGTTGGGTGGAAAAGTCAAGGTTCAACATCAATGGGACAAATTTTGGGATAAAAACGCCCCCGTTGGATCAAAACCCACGACTTTGGTCAATGAAGATGAATTTTGGGATTAAAAAGCTCCATTTGGGTAGAAAAGTCAAAGTTAAGCATCAATGAGGATGGATTTGTGGTAAAAATGCCCCAATTGGGTGGAAAAGTCAGTGTTGGGTAGAAAATTCAATGTTCAACATCAATGGGACAAATTTTGAGATAAAAACGCCCCCGTTGGACCAAACCCCAAGATTTTGGTCAATGGGAATGCATTTTGAGATAAAAACGCTCCATTTGGGTGAAAAAGTCAACGTTGGATGGAAAAGTCAAGGTTGGATCTCAACAGGGATGAGTTTTGGGATAAAAGCGCTCCAATTGGACGGAAAAGTCAACTTTGGGTGGAAAAGCCAATATTGGACTTCCATGGGGACAAATTTTAGGATAAAAACGCCCCAACTGGGTAGAAAAGTCAAGGTAGGACATCAACGAGGATGGATTTGGAATAAAAATGCCCAGTTGGGTGGAAAATACAACGCTGGGCCTCAAGGGGGATGGATTTTTGGATAAAAACACCCAGTTGGGTGGAAAAGTCAAGATTCAACATCAATGGGACAAATTTCGGGATAAAAACGATCCCTTTGGACCAAACCCCAAGATTTTGGTCAATGGAGAAGAATTTTGGGGTAAAAACTCCCTAATTGTATGGAAAAGTCAATGTTGTACCTCAATGGGGATGAATTTGGGGTAAAAAGGCCCAGTTGGGTGGAAAAGGCAATGGTGGGTGGAAAAGTCAAGGTTCAACATCATTGGGACAAATTTTGGGATAAAAACGCCCCCGTTGGATCCAAACCCCAAGATTTTGGTCAATGGGGATGAATTTAGGGATCAAAACGCTCCAGTTGGGTGAAAAAGTCAAGGCTGGATAGAAAAATCAAGGTTGGATCTCAACAGGGATGAGTTTTGGGAAAAAAACGCCCCAATTGGATGGTAAAGTCAACGTTGGGTGAAAAACTCAATATTGGACCTCAACGGGGACAAATTTTGGGATAAAAACGCCCCCGTTGGACCAAACCGGAAGAGTTTGGTCAATGGGGATGAATTTTGGGATAAAAACGCTCTAATTGGATGGAAAAGACAACGTTGGGTGGAAAAGTCAATATTGGACCTCAATGGGGACAAATTTTAGGATAAAAACGCCCCTATCCTACCAAAGCCCAAGATTTTGGTCAATGGGGGTGAATTTTGGGATGAAAACGCCCCAATTGGGTGAAAAAGTCAACGTTGGATGGAAAAGTCAAGGTTGGATCTCAACAGGGATGAGTTTTGGGATAAAAACGCTCCAATTGGACGGAAAATTCAACATTGGGTGGAAAAGCCAATATTGGACCTCAATGGGGACAAATTTTGGGATAAAAACGCCCCCATTGGACCAAACCCCAAGATTTTGGTCAATGGGGATGAATTTTCGGATAAAAATGCTCCAATTGGATGGAAAAGACAACAGTGGGTGGAAAACTCAATATTGGACTTCAAGGGGGAAAAATTTTGGGATAAAAACGCCCCCGTTGGACCAAACCCCAAGACTTTGTTCAATGGGGAGGAATTTTGGGGTAAAAATGCTCCAATTGGGTAGAAAAGTCAAGGCTGGAACTCAACAAGGATGACTTTTGGGGTAAAAGGCCCAGTTGGGTGGGAAAGCCAATGTTGGGTGGAAAAGTCAAGGTTCAATGTCAATGGGAAAAATTTCGGGATAAAAACGCCCCCGTTGGACCAAACCCCAAGACTTTGGTCAATGGGGATGAATTTTGGGATAAAAACGCTCCAGTTGGGTAGAAAAGTCAAAGTTGGGTGGAAAACTCAATATAGGACCTCAATGGGGACAAATTTTAGGATAAAAACGCCCCCATCCTACCAAAACCCAAGTTTTTGGTCAATGGGGGTGAATTTTGGGATGGAAACGCCCCAATTGGGTGAAAAAGTCAACGTTGGATGGAAAAGTCAAGGTTGGAACTCAACAGGGATGAGTTTTGGGATAAAAGCGCTCCAATTGGACGGAAAATTCAACATTGGGTGGAAAAGCCAATATTGGACCTCAATGGGGACAAATTTCGGGATAAAAATGCCCCCGTTGGACCAAAACTCCAAGATTTTGGTCAATGGGGTTGAATTTTGAGATAAAAACGCTCCATTTGGGTGAAAAAGTCAACGTTGGATGGAAAAGACAAGGTTGGATCTCAACAGGGTGAGTTTTTGGGAAAAAACGCTCAAGTGACGGAAATTCAACATTGGGTGGAAAAGCCAATATTGGACCCAATGGGACAAATTTCGGGATAAAAACGCCCCTGTTGGACCAAACCCCAACATTTTGGTCAATGGGGATGAATTTTGAGATAAAAACGCTCCATTTGGGTGAAAAAGTCAACGTTGGATGGAAAAGTCAAGGTTGGATCTCAACAGGATGAGTTTTGGGATAAAAATGCTCCAATTGGATGGAAAAGCCAATGTTGGGTGGAAAACTCAATATTGGACTTCCATGGGGACAAATTTTAGGATAAAAACGCCCCCATCCTACCAAAACCCAAGATTTTGGTCAATGGGGGTGAATTTTGGGATAAAAACGCCCCAATTAGACGGAAAAATCAACGTTGGATGGAAAAGTCAAGGTTGGAACTCAACAGGGATGAGTTTTGGGATAAAAGCGCTCCAATTGCTGACGGAAATCAACATTGGGAAAAAGCCAATATTAGACCTCACTGGGGACAAATTTCGGGATAAAAACGCCCCCGTTGGACAAAACCCCAACATTTTGGTCAATGGGGATGAATTTTGGGATAAAAATGCTCCAATTGGACGGAAAAGTCAACATTGGGTGGAAAACTCAATATTGGACTTCAATGGGGAAAAATTTTGGGATAAAAATGCCCCTGTTGGACCAAACTCCAAGACTTTGGTCAATGGGGAAGAATTTTGGGGTAAAAATGCTCCAGTTGGGTAGAAAAGTCAAGGTTGGAAATCAACAAGGATGACTATTGGGTAAAAAGACCGAGTTGGGTGGGAAAGCCAATGTTGGGTGGAAAAGTCAATGTTCAATGTCAATGGGAAAAATTTCGGGATAAAAACGCCCCCGTTGGACCAAACCCCAAGACTTAGGTCAATGGGGATGAATTTTGGGATGAAAACGCTCCAGTTGGGTGAAAAAGTCAACGCTGGATGAAAAAGTCAAGGTTGGAACTCAACAGGGATGAATTTTGGGATAAAAACGCTCCAATTGGACGGAAAATTCAACATTGGGTGGAAAAGGCAATATTAGACCTCAATGGGGACAAATTTTGGGATAAAAACGCCCCCGTTAAACCAAACCCCAAAATTTTGGTCAATGGGGATGAATTTTGTGATGAAAATGCTCCAATTGGACGGAAAAGTCAACTTTGGGTGGAAAAGCCAATATTGGACTTCCATGGGGACAAATTTTAGGATAAAAACGCCCCAATTGTGTAGAAAAGTCAACGTCGGACATCAACGAGGATGGATTTGGAATAAAAATGCCCAGTTGGGTGGAAAAGACAACACTGGGCCTCAAGGGGATGAGTTTTTGGATAAAAACACCATGGGTGGAAAAGTCAAAGATTCAACTTCAATAGGACAATTTCGGATAAAAACGCCTCCCTTTGACGAAACCCAAGATTTTGGTCCAAGGAAGAATTTGGGATAAAAAATGCTCCAGTTGGGTAGAAAAGTTCAAGGTGGAAACTCAACAAGATGACTTTGCGAAAAGGGCCAGTTGGGTGGAAAAGTCATTGTTGGGTGGAAATGTCAAGGTTCAACATCAATGGGACAAATTTTGAGATAAAAACGCCCCCGTTGGACCAAACCCCAAGATTTTGGTCAATGGGGATGAATTCTGGGATAAAAACGCTCCAATTGGATGGAAAAGTCAAAGTTGGGTGGAAAACTCAATATTGGACCTCAATGGGGACAAATTTTAGGATAAAAACGCCTCCATCCTACCAAAACCCAAGATTTTGGTCAATGGGGGTGAATTTTGGGATGAAACCGCCCCAATTGGGTGAAAAAGTCAACGTTGGATGGAAAAGTCAAGGTTGGAACTCAACAGGGATGAGTTTTGGGATAAAAGCGCTCCAATTGGACGGAAGATTCAACATTGGTTGGAAAAGCCAATATTGGACCTCAATGGGGACAAATTTCTGGATAAAAACGCCCCCGTTGGACCAAACCGGAAGAGTTTGGTCAATGGGGATGAATTTTTGGGATAAAAACGTCCCAATTGGGTGAAAAGTCAACGTTGGATAAAAAAGTCAAGGTTGGATCTCAACAGGGATGAGTTTTGGGATAAAAACGCTCCAATTGGACGGAAAAGTCAACGTTGGGTGGAAAGGCCAATATTGGACTTCAATGGGGACAAATTTTAGGATAAAAACGCCCCAATTGGGACCAAACCCCAAGATTTTGGTCAATGGGATGAATTTGAATGAATAAAACGCTCAATTGCGGTGAAAAAGTAACCGTTGGTATGGAAAAGTCAGGTTGGATCTCAAAACAGGGATGAGTTGGGATAAAAACGCTCCAATTGATGGAAAAGTCAACGTTGGGTGGAAAACTCAATATTGGACCTCAATGGGGACAAATTTTAGGATAAAAACGCCCCCATCCTACCAAAACCCAAGATTTTGGTCAATGGGGGTGAATTTTGGGATAAAAACGTCCCAATTGGATGAAAAAGTCAACGTTGGATGGAAAAGTCAAGGTTGGAACTCAACAGGGATGAGTTTTGGGATAAAAGCGCTCCAATGTGACGGAAAATTCAACATTGGGTGGAAAAGCCAATATTAGACCTCAATGGGGACAAATTTCGGGATAAAAACGCCCCCGTTGGACAAAACCCCAACATTTTGGTCAATGGGGATGAATTTTGGGATAAAAATGCTCCAATTGGACGGAAAAGTCAACATTGGGTGGAAAACTCAATATTGGACTTCAAGGGAGAAAAATTTTGGGATAAAAATGCCCCTGTTGGACCAAACCCCAAGACTTTGGTCAATGGGGAAGAATTTTGGGGTAAAAAAGCTCCAGTTGGGTAGAAAAGTCAAGGTTGGAAATCAACAAGGATGAATTTTGGGTAAAAAGGCCGAGTTGGGTGGGAAAGCTAATGTTGGGTGGAAAAGTCAATGTTCAATGTCAATGGGAAAAATTTCGGGATAAAAACGCCCCCGTTGGACCAAACCCCAAGACTTAGGTCAATGGGGATGAATTTTGGGATGAAAACGCTCCAGTTGGGTGAAAAAGTCAACGCTGGATGGAAAATTCAAGGTTGGAACTCAACAGGGATGAATTTTGGGATAAAAACGCTCCAATTGGACGGAAAATTCAACATTGGGTGGAAAAGGCAATATTAGACCTCAATGGGGACAAATTTTGGGATAAAAACGCCCCCGTTAAACCAAACCCCAAAATTTTGGTCAATGGGGATGAATTTTGTGATGAAATGCTCATTGGGACCGGAAAAGTTCACTTGGGTGGAAAAGCCAATATTGGACCTTCAATGGGGACAAATTTTAGATAAAACGCCCCCACCAATTGGGTAGAAAAGTACGTCGGACTCAATGCGAGGATGGATTTTGGAATAAAAATGGCCCAGTTGGGTGGAAAAGGCAAGCTGGGCTCAAGGGGGATGGATTTTTTGGATAAAAAACACCAGTTGGGTGGAAAGTCAAGATTCAACATCAATGGACAATTTCAGGATAAAAACGCTCCCTTTGGACGAAAACCCCAAGATTTTGGTCAATGGGGAAGAATTTTTGGGATAAAAATGCTCCAGTTGGTAAGAAAAGTTCAGGTTGGAACTCACAAGGATGAATTTGGGTAAAAAGGCCCAGTTGGGTGGAAAAGCCAATGTTGGGTGGAAAAGTCAAGGTTCAACATCAATGGGACAAACTTTGAGATAAAAAAGCCCCCGTTGGATCAAACCCCAAGATTTTGGTCAATGGGGATGAATTTTGAGATAAAAATGCTCCATTTGGGTGAAAAAGTCAACGTTGGATGGAAAAGTCAAGGTTGGATCTCAACAGGGATGAGTTTTGGGATAAAAACGCTCCAATTGGACGGAAAAGTCAACGTTGGGTGAAAAAGTCAATATTGGACCTCAACGGGGACAAATTTCACGATAAAAACGTTCCGTTGGACCAAACCCCAACATTTTGGTCAATGGGGATGAATTTTTGGGATAAAAATGCCCAGTTGTGTGGAAAAGCCAATGTTGGGTGAAGAAGTCAAGGTTCAACATCAATGGGACAAATTTTGGGATAAAAACGCTCCCGTTGGACCAAAACCCAACATTTTGGCCAATGGGGATGAATTTTTGGGATAAAAACGCTCCAATTGGATGGAAAAGTCAACGTTGGGTGGAAAACAAAATATTGGACCTCAATGGGGACAAATTTCAGGATAAAAATGCCCCCGTTAGACCAAAACCAAACATTTTGGTGAATGGGGACAAATTTTGAAATAAAAACGCCCCCTGTTGGACCAAACCCGGAGAGTTTGGTCAATGGGGATGAATTTTTGGGATAAAAATGCTCCAATTGGGTAGAAAAGTCAACGTCAAGCTTAAATGAGGATGGATTTGTGATAAAAATGCCCCAATTGGGTGGAAAAGTCAGTGTTGGGTGGAAAGGTCAATGTTCAACATCAATGGGACAAATTTTGAGATAAAAACGCCCCCGTTGGACCAAACCCCAAGATTTTTGTCAATGGGGATGAATTTTGGGATAAAAACGCTCCATTTGGGTGAAAAAGTCAACGTTGGATGGAAAAGTCAAGGTTGGATCTCAACAGGGATGAGTTTTGGGATAAAAACGCTCCAATTGGACGGAAAAGTCAACGTTGGGTGGAAAAGTCAATATTAGACCTCAACGGGGACAAATTTTAGGATAAAAACGCCCCAATTGGGTAGAAAAGTCAACGTCGGAAATCAACGAGGATGCATTTGGAATAAAAATGCCCAGTTGGGTGGAAAAGCCAACGCTGGGCCTCAAGGGGGATGGATTTTTTGATAAAAACACCCAGTTGGGTGGAAAAGTCAAGATTCAACATCAATGGGACAAATTTCGGGATAAAAACGCTCCCTTTGGACCAAACCCCAAGATTTTGGTCAATGGGGAAGAATTCTGGGGTAAAAACTCCCTAATTGTATGGAAAAGTCAATGTTGGACCTCAATGGGATGAATTTGGGGTAAAAAGGCAGTTTGGGTGGAAAAGGCATGTTGGGCTGGAAAGTCAAGGTTCAACATCAATGGGACAATTTTGGGATAAAAACGCCCCCGTTGGATCAACCAGACTTGTCAATGGGGATGAATTTTGGGATAAAAACGCTCCAATTGGGTAGAAAAGTCAACGTTAAGTTTATGAGGATGGATTAGTGATAAAAATGCCCCAATTGGGCGGAAAAGTCAGTGTTGGGCAGAAAAGTCAATGTTCAATGTCAATGGGACAAATTTTGAGATAAAAACACCCCCGTTGGAGGAAACCCCAAAACTTTGTTCAATGGGGAAGAATTTTGGGGTAAAAATGCTCCAATTGGGTGAAAAAGTCAACGCTGGATGGAAAAATCAAGGTTGGATCTCAACAGGGATGAGTTTTGGGATAAAAACGCCCCAATTGGATGGAAAAGTCAACGTTGGGTGAAAAAGTCAATATTGGACCGCAACGGGGATAAAATTTTGAAATAAAAACGCCCCCGTTGGACCAAACCCCAACATTTTGGTCAATGGGGATGAATTTTTGGGATAAAAACTCCCCAGTTGAGTGAAAAAGTCAACATTGGATGGAAAATCAAGGTTGGATCTCAACAGGGATGAGTTTTGGGATAAAAACGCTCCAATTGGACGGAAAAGTCAACTTTGGGTGGAAAACTCAATATTGGACTTCAATGGGGAACAAATTTTGGGATAAAAACGCCCCCATCCCACGAAAACCCATGATTTTGGTCAATGGAGGGAAGTTTGGGATAAAAATGCCACAATTGGGTGAAAAAGTCAACATTGGATGGAAAAGTCAAGGTTGGAACTCAACAGGGATGAGTTTTGGGATAAAAGCGCTCCAATTGGACTGAAAGTCCAACATTGGGTGG
>JAVTVJ010002355.1:0-13549 GCA_034509425.1 Eopsaltria australis
ACATGTTCCTGATGCCCAGAAGGGCATCAGAAGGGGTTGCTGTTGGGAAACACCATGTCTGCTACAGATAGTGGCAGGCCTGCTTCTTTTGGAGTTCATCATCGTGTTGTGCTGTGTCAGAATCTGGTACTGCTAGAAGAGAAAATAGTGAGTGTTTTATTCCTCGTTCCCTCAAACAGCTTCATTTGATGGCTGTTTGTAGACAGGAAACATCCCCAGTGAGGCTGCTCTGGAGTTGTGGGGGGTCACTGGTTGTCCAGATAACTCTGCTGAGGCTTCTGCTGCTGCCCAGTGCTTTAACTGGCCTCTTAATGGCTGGGCCTTGTCCTGGGGAGCCCGCTGGGGCTGCAGCCAGTGCTGGCCCCCACTGAGGCTGCCTGGCCAAGAGCAGCCCCAGGAGCAGCGGCAGAGGCAAAGCAAGGTGGGGAGGAGAAAGAGCGGGGACGAGATTGCCCATGAAAGGCAGACGCGCTCTGGGGCCGCTCCTGGCCAGGGAGCCTGCCCAGAGCCATGCCCTGCTGGCTGGGGCCTTGAGGGGCAGCTGTCCAGCTGGGCCAGGCTGTGCCAGCAGCTCCAGCCGTGCTGGGGAGCCTTGCCAGCTCTGGGCCTGCTGTGCAGGAGGATCCCTGTGTGCCACCGGCACCTGGGTGCCTCAGCCACTCCTCTCTGCACAGGAGCACCTCTGAACCTTCACAAGGACGACGACGACATACCGCAGTTGGAGGGACCTGTACCTGTCATCAGCCTTCTCAAAGCCACTGTCACTGACACCAGCCTAGGCTGCATCACCCGCTGGTTGCTGTGGACATGGTGCCACCACCCAGATCTGGAGCCTCATTCTTTGAAGGCACTGGCCCTGGTGTCCGGCCAGGACTGAAGGTGGCCCCCTCCTGCCAGGCCAGGGCTTGAGTCCAGCACCACCTCTGAGCTTGAGCTCTGGCGTCTGGCTGGTAGCACCAGCACTGGCCGAGCTCCTTGTCTGGGCACAGCCAGGGCTGGGCAGGCAGCAGCTGGGCACGGGGCTGCTGTGACCAACAGCAATCCCATGTTATCTTCATTTTTCATTTTTAGAAATTAGAATTTTTTAGAAATATTTAGAAATTGTTTTTTCAATGGAACAATATGTAATAATACTTTAGAAATATTTTATAGAGATAGACATCCCCAAAGTTTTGTTCCATTTTTCCACAATAGTTTCCAGTTTTTCAAAGTAGTTCTAGAATTCTGTGAAACTTAAAACGTTTTTACATTCTTGAATAAAAATTAAAGTTGCATTTAATTGGTAATCTTTACGAAGAACTCAGACACATGAAGACGCCCAGCCTGCTGCTGAGGCTCTTTCCCCACGGGAGATTTGTACCCCCTCACAACCAAAGAGCCTAAAACATTTTGACAGATATTTCCCAGCGCTTCTGACAAGCTCAGCTCTTGGTCTTCAGAGGCAAACTCTGAGCACAGCGGGAAGATCTTGAAGTCACCATCTTTGTTTGCTTCTGGAAGAACTCCCTCAGTTCCAGAGCAGGGGGTTCTCTCAGCTTCCTGCTGGCCCGCTCCTCCCCAAGCCTGCCCTGAGCACTGTGCTGCAGCTGATACTGCCGCGGAACTGCTGTCAAACACAACAGCTCTGCCACGCCCGCTCAGGAGGAGTGCAGAAGCTTTATGGCCTTGTTTACATCAGGCTGTTGGCTTCTCTAAACACAGGTTTAGCTTTTGAATGAAATGTTTCACCTGGCAGAGGACCTGATGCTCCCTTTCTCAGGGACGCTAAACTCCCATGGGCTTTAAAAGCTTTCTGGCCAGCATAAGACCCGGGAAACCATTTCATGGGGCCATTTAGTACTGAAAATGGCCCAATCTCTGTATGAAAAGAAGCTTCTTTAAATGCCGGAGCCCACCAGAGCATGCCTCCAGGGCATATCCTTCCCCCCCCACCTGTCCCTCCGTGACTGCCAAACAGCACCTTTGGTAGTTCTTTTCTCCAGAAGCTGAACTCTGCCGTTTTATTTGGGGGAGAAACAAAAAAAGGAGCTGTTCTATGTTCTCATCATCATCATCATCATCATCATCATCACAATGAGCTGCAAATTAGTTACATGACACCAACAGCTCCGACTGTGGAGTTCTTTCTCAGAATGCAACACTGCCTTTACTATCCCTTGAAACTGCAGAAGTGCTACAATCTTTAAAATCAGTTTGTTTCAGATGTATTTTTGCTGCCAAGCACAGCTCTATGAGGGCTTTAGGGATTCTGCCTACACTGACACTGCTGTGTGTCCGGAGTAACCTGCCCCAAGCCAGCTCCCTCTGAAGAGCAAAGCACGGTAGGGAAAAGCACAGCCTGGAGAGGGGCTCCGACTGCAGGGACCCAATCCCTGCCAGGACTAACACGATCATCCTACCTTAGCACCGGCTTTGGATGGAGACCAGAACTGGTATCTGGCAAAAGGAAAAGAGGGGACAAAGGTCCCTGGAGTCCCCTGGCCTGGTACCTCAGCCAGTGAGGTAGGGAAGAGGGCACCATGCAGCCAGGTGTTTAAAAGGAGGCTGAGTCCTCCAAAACGGAGAGCCAGAAAACCCCACGGGTGGATGTCCCAATGGACTCTCTCCCTTTATTCCAAGACCATTGAAGACTCCTCTGGCGCCTTTCTGGGCACTGGCTTTTCACAGTGTGATCTTTATGCACACTTGTTTCCTTGGATCGGAGTATGCTCAGCCTGCAGTGACTCACTGCCACTCCGGTCTGCAGGGGAAATGGAACTGCTTTCCATGAAGGTCCTCCGAGAGGGACGTACAAACCCAGAGGAGACAAGCAACCCCTGGAGGCACCCAAACTTCGGGATCAGATGCTGAGTGAGCTGCAGAAAGGGCGTGGTGGGTGCTCTTCCCTCAGCCTTCTCCTGAGGCTCTGCTGCTGGGGATTTGCACTGCCCGTCTGTGCCGGAAAATACAGCAAGCTTAATTTTCTTTAAATTTTATTTCTCTAGTCAGGCTTGGTTTGCCTTTGATTTGGGGAAAGGAATTCTGAATTTTTTTTTAAGGGATGTTACACCACACAAGGGAGATGAGCTTAACATCTCAGCTAACTGGGAATGACCCAAAAGATACCCAAAAAGATAACGACCATCAACAAAACATCAATGACCATCAGCAAACATCAACAAACATCTACCCCAGACACTGCCCCCTGGCCTACTTGGAGACACCTGGTCTGGAAAAGGCTGACAAGGAAGTCAAGGAGTGTGCACCTATTTAACATCTGAGGCCAAGAAATCTGGTTTCAATAGGACGCCAGATACTAAGAACTATACAACTTGAGACCAATGAGCATTAAAAAATGGATTTCTATGGGTTTCCACAGTGTAAAGTTTGGGAAAAATCTAGCAAAACTCATGTGTCATGGACTGATTTTCTCTGCACACCCGGGCTATGTGTGGATGAAATTATTTCTGTTGCACATCCTGGCCAGAACAACATCCAGGACAGAATAAATGCCATGATTCTGTAACACCAAAATGTTGCTGAAGGGCTTTTGCTTTTCCCCCATTTTTGGTGACATCTGGACACGCCTGCTCGGCACAGTGGGAAGGGACCCATGGCAGCCTTGCTGCCCTGCTGCTGCTGCTTTCCTAGAGGAAAGAATGGCTCCCTGTCAGCCTCTGATACAGGAACGAAGGCGATGTCAAGCACGGGCACAGTCACAGGAGGTAATTGCTGTGCAGGCTCAGCCCTCGGGGGGCTGTGTGGCAGCAGCTCTTCCCCCAGGGCCCGCCCTTGCACGGGCCCGGCAGCAGCCAAAGCTGGAGGCGCCTCAGCCTCGAGGCCTCTGGAGCACGTTCAGAGCCCGTGGCAAAGGGACTGGGGCACCAGCGTCCCTCCCGCTGCAGCTGCTCCCGGAGCTGCCCTGAGTGCCCAGAGGCCCAAGGCACAGGAGCAGCCCTGAGCAGGAGCCCTGCCACGGGCCCAGGGCCAGAGCCAGCCCTGGCTCCCACTCTGGGCAGGGGCTGCACGGGCTCCTGACAGGGCCTGGCTCTGTCCCCTCAGGCTGGGGCAGCTGTGGCGGGGCAGGGAGGGTCGGGGGTGGCAGGTGCTGCCCAGGGCTGGCTTTGGCCCCTGTGCCTCGAAGGAGCCACTGGCCAAGCAGCTGCGCTGCCCCCGGGCTCTCCTGCCGGCCTTCTGGGCTTTGTTGGGGGCACAGCCTGTGCCGAGGGGCGGCAAGGTGCCTGCAGGCCCCAGCTCTGGGGCAACACAGAACGTCCTGGCCGTAGGCACCGTGCTGCCAGCTCAGCAGTGCAGCACAGCACGGGCTCACGCTCCCCGCTGATCCCACAGATGCAGCCGGCACCACAGCACATGTTCCTGATTCCCAGAAGGGCATCAGAAGGGGTTGCTGTTGGGAAACACCATGTCTGCTACAGATAGTGGCAGGCCTGCTTCTTTTGGAGTTCATCATCGTGTTGTGCTGTGTCAGAATCTGGTATTGCTGGAAGAGAATTAAATGGTGATTGCAGCATTCAGTGACTGATATTGATCCAGGGTCTCTCCTCAGGAGGTCTCTGCTCACTCACCTGGGACCTGCTTTGCTCGAAGAGCTGGCTGCACTCAGGTAAAGAGGGCTTTCCTTCTTTTTTTTCTTTTTTTTTTAAAGCAATCTAAAACTCCTAATTTTCCCCACTGAAAACAGACACCCTCCTCAAGTGTGTGCCAAGCCCAAGCTGCCTCCAAGGAAGTTCCCTTCCCCAAGGCAGAGCCATGCAAGGAATGTTTCAGACCTTTGGACTCCTTGGCTCCAGGTGGCCCTGCTGTGTCACAATGGATATTTGGTTCCATCGGGCCCCACGGTGTCACTGGGGTTTCCTTGGTTCCATTTGGCCCCAAATGTCTCAGGGCTCTCCTTTTTCCTGCAGCAAGCAGCAGCAAACCCCACTGCCAGGGCCAAATGCCTGGCAAGGAGGAGCAGGGGGGCACATTTGCAGGGATGGATTTTGCCTTCCCAGGTGACAGGGACGTGGCGTGGGGCCCTGCTGTCCTGGAGATGGCTGAACACCGGCCTGCCCATGGCAAGGGCAAGAGACAACACCCTCTGGCCATGGAACTACAGCAGCAGAGAGGGCAGGCACAAGGCTGGCTTTCAAAGGCTCTCACCAGCACAGGAAACATCCGTGCAGGACATTTTCTTGACAGCTGACATTTCAGGCAATTCTTTTAGACAGAGATGCAGCAGCAAAGGGCAAGTGAAACAGTTTCAGCTGTGTGTGTGGCCTGAGAAGAGCTGGCATCTTTTCAGCAGTGTGAGCTGTTGCATGCCTTGCTCAGGGCCAGGATGTGGGATCTTGGAGCAGGCTGCGCTCTCCTGGGGGGCTTCTCGTGCCAGGCCGGCTCTAAAAGCGCAAGCAAAGAGCGGCGTGAGGCAGAGCACAAAGGAAGCAGCGGGCCGATGCCTTGAAGCACTGGGCTGGCAGTGCCATTTGGCGAGCGCTCCTCAGCAGCCCGGCTGCCAAGAAAGGCCGCTCGGGCCGAGCACAAGATCCGCAGGCAGCGGCGAGCAGCAGCTGGAGCCCAGCAGGGCCTTGGAGGAGCGGGGCCGAGCCCCGGGCCGGCTTCCAAAGGGGCTTCGGGGCTGGCGGCGATGGCGCCGAGTGGCCTGCCCGTGTCCCCCTGGGCGCTGCGGCGCCACGGGGCCAGAGGCCGGGGCCGGGGCTCGGGCCCTGCTGCCACAAGGGCGCTGCCGAGGGCTCGCCGCCCTTGAGCCGGGGCCGGGGCGGCGCTGAGGGAGCGGCGCCGCCATTTCTGCCGCCCTCAGGGGCTCTGAGGGGAGCGCGGCTCCCGCCAGCCCC
The DNA here is from genome assembly GCA_034509425.1 of Eopsaltria australis. Lineage (NCBI taxonomy): Eukaryota > Metazoa > Chordata > Aves > Passeriformes > Petroicidae > Eopsaltria > Eopsaltria australis. Next base: position 5,835 of record JAVTVJ010002355.1, read on the forward strand.
GCTCGGCTGCGGGGAGAGAGCGAGAGAGGAAAGAGAGAACAGAGAGAGGAAAGAGAGAACAGAGAGAGGAAAGAGAGAATAGAGAGAGGAAAGAGAGAATAGAGAGAGGAAAGAGAGAATAGAGAGAGGAGAGAGAGAATAGAGAGAGGAAAGAGAGAATAGAGAGAGGAAACAGAGAATGGAGAGAGGAAAGAGAACAGAGAGAGGAAAGAGAGAACAGAGAGAGAAAAGAGAGAACAGAGAGATGAAAGAGAGAATAGAGAGAGGAAAGAGAGAATAGAGAGAGGAAAGAGAGAATAGAGAGAGGAAAGAGAGAATAGAGAGAGGAAAGAGAGAACAGAGAGAGGAGAGAGAGAATAGAGAGAGGAGAGAGAGAACAGAGAGAGGAAAGAGAGAATAGAGAGGAAAGAGAGAATTGAGAGAGAGGAAAGAGAGACTAGAGAGAGGAAAGAGAGAATAGAGAGGAAAGAGAGAATAGAGAAAGAGAGAATAGAGAGAGGAAAGAGAGAATGGAGAAAGGAAAGAGAGAATAGAGAGAGGAAAGAGAGAATAGAGAGAGGAAAGAGAGAATAGAGAGAGGAAAGAGAGAACAGAGAGAGGAAAGAGAGAATAAAGAGAGGAAAGAGAGAATAGAGAGGAAAGAGAGAATAAAGAGAGGAAAGAGAGAACAGAGAGAGGAGAGAGAGAATAGAGAGAGGAAAGAGAGAACAGAGAGAGGAAAGAGAGAATAGAGAGAGGAAAGAGAGAACAGAGAGAGGAAAGAGAGGATAGAGGAGAGAGAGAACAGAGAGAGGAAAGAGAGAACAGAGAGAGGAAAGAGAGAATAGAGAGAGGAAAGAGAGAACAGAGAGAGGAAAGAGAGAACAGAGAGAATAGAGACAGGAAAGAGAGAATAGAGAGAGGAAAGAGACAACAGAGAGAGGAAAGAGAAAAGAGAGAGGAAAGAGAGAATAGAGAGAGGAAAGAGAGAACAGAGAGAGGAAAGAGAGAACAGAGAGAGGAAAGAGAGAATAGAGAGAGGAAAGAGATAACAGAGAGAGGAAAGAGAGAACAGAGAGAGGAAAGAGATAACAGAGAGGGGAAAGAGAGAACAGAGAGAGGAAAGAGAGAATAGAGAGTTGAAAGAGAGAACAGAGAGAGAGGAAAGAGAGAATAGAGAGAGGAAAGAGAACAGAGAGAGGAAAGAGAGAACAGAGAGAGGAAAGAGAGAACAGAGAGAGAGGAAAGAGAGAATAGAGAGAGGAAAGAGAACAGAGAGAGGAAAGAGAGAATAGAGAGAGGAAACAGAGAACAGAGAGAGGAGAGAAAGAGAGAATAGAGAGAGGAAAGAGAGAACAGAGAGAGGAAAGAGAGAACAGAGAGAGGAAAGAGAGAACAGAGAGAGGAAAGAGAATAAAAAGAGAATAGAGAGAGTAAAGACAGAATAGAGAATAAAGAGAAAGAATAAAGAGAGTAAGAGGCAGAGTAAAGAGAAAAAGTAAAGAGAGACAGTAAAGAGAATAAAGAGAAAGAACAGGGAATAGAGAAATGAGTAAGAGAGAGAGTAAAGAGATAATAAAGAAAGAGTAAAGAGAGAATGAAGAGAGAGTAAGGAGAGAAAGAGATAATAAAGAGAGTAAAGAGTGTAAAGAGAGAATAAAAAGATGAAAGAGAGATAATAAAGAGAGTAAAGAAAGAACCAAGAGAGAGTAAAGAGAGGGAGTCAAGAGAGAAAGTAAAGAGAGAATATAATAAAGACTGAATAAAGACAGAGTAAAAACAGATTAAAGACAGAGAGAGTAAAGAAGGGGAAGAAGATTGGAATTGAGCAATTTTCGGGTGGGATTGAGGTTTTTGGAGGTGGAATTGAACCATTTTGGTGGAAGGCTTAGTTGGTTTTAGTGGGATTTAGTTGTTTTGAGGTGATAGATCATTCTTTCTTGGCTTTTAGAGTGCAAAAAGACAGAGAACACTCCCTCAAATCCTCCCACAACACAAAAATCCTCCACACTATGTCCTCATGGTGACCCTAAATTCTGGACACCCCAATTCTGGCCTCGTTACCCCAAAAATCTCCATTTCGACCCCATTTCGGACCTCAGATTTGGAGCTGACCTGAGTTGGGGACAGCCCTGGAAAACCTCCTAAAAACCCCAAAATGCCCCCCAAAACCTCCCTAAAACCCTCAAAATGCCCCCAATAATCCCCACAAATCCCTCGTGGTGACCCCAAATTCTGGACACCCCAATTCTTGCCTGATTACTCCAGAAATCCCCATTTTTCCTCAGTTTTCGACCCTAATTTTGTGGCTGACCTGGGGCGGGGACAGTGCCCAAAAACCTCCTGAGAAATCCTGAAAATGCCCCTAAAAACCTCCCTAAAACCCCGAAAAAGCCCCCAAAAACCTCCCTAAAAATTCCCCAAATCCCTCCAAATGCCTCGTGGTGACCCCAAAGTCTTGACACCCCAATTCTGACCCCGTTACCCCAACAATCTCAATTTTTACCCCATTTTGGACCCCGATTTTGGGGCTGACCTGGGTTGGGGACAGCTGTGAAAAACCTCCCTAAAACCCCCTAAAATGCCCCCAAAACATCCCTAAAATGCCCCAAATCCCTCGTGGTGAACGCAAATTGTGGACATCCCAATTCTTCTCTCATTACCCCAAAATCTCTATTTTTACCCTGTTTTGGACCCCAATTTTGGGGCTGACCTGTGGCAGGGACAGTGCCCAAAAACCTCCCTCAATAACCCCAAAATGCACCCCAAATGCCCCCAAACTCCCCCTAAAACTCTCATGGTGACCCCAAATTCTGGACACACCAGTTCATTACCCCAAAAATGTCCATTTTTACCCCATTTCAGACCCCGATTTTGGGGCTGACCTTGGGTGAGGATAACGCCCACAAACCTCCCTAAAACTCCCCAAAATTCCCCCAAAATTCTTGTGGTGACCCCAAATTCTGCACACCCCACCCCCAAGCCAAAATCTCTGATTTTTCCCCAGTTTTGGACGCCAATTAGGGCTCACCTGAGCTGAGGACGTCGATGGCGGCACTGGGCAGGGACAGCCCCACAAAACCCCAAAAATGCCCCCAAAATGCCCGCAAATCCATCGTGGTTGCCCCAAATTCCAGCCATCCCAACCACACCCCAAAATCTCCATTTTTCTCCCCATTTTTTCTCCAATTTTGGAGCTGACTTGGGCTGGGGACGGCAACAGCGACGCCGGGAGGGGACAGCTCCCAAAATATCCCCAAAAGGCCCCCAAAAAACCCCAAAATTTCCCCAAATCCTTCATGGTGACCCCAGATTCTGGACACTCCACCCACATCCCAAAATCTCCAATTTCTCCCAATTTTGGCCCCAAATTTTGGGGCTCACCTGGGCTGGGGACATCAGCGGCCCATCACGCTGGGAGGGGACAGCACCCAAAAATCCCCAAAATGTCCCCAGAATGTTCCCAAAATGCCCACAAACCCCTCATGAAGACCCCAAATTCTGGACACCCCACCCCCACACTGAAAAATCTCCATTTTTTACCCCATTTTGGACCCCAATTTTAGGACTCACCTGGGCTGGGGACATCGACGGTGGTGCTGGGAGGGGACAGCACCCAAAAACCTCCCTAAAAGCCCCAAAATGCTCTTAAAATTGTCATGGTGACCTCAAACTCTGGACCCCCTAATTCTGGCCTTGTTACCCCAAAAATCTCCATTTTTACCCCATTTTCCCCTGTCCTGGGTTAGTCAGGAGGGGTCACAATCTAGGAAGTGACCGATGCTGCAGGAGGTGATACAACTTCCTTCCTGAGAGAGAGAGAGCCAATAACCAGGGAGTTTTAAGGATTGATGTGTAGGTAAAGCAATTCAAAAGTTGATCCACCTTCGAGGAAAAACCATCTATAATCAGAGAGCCTCTGAGGCTCTTCCTCTTTTTGCCTGCTGCAGTGTAGGGAGGAGCATCTCCCTGCTTCTCTCCCCGGGAAGGCGCTGTCCCCCCCAGTCCTTCCAAAGGAGGGCGAGGGAAGGGAGGTTTAGGGCGGCCGTGCAGCTGCAGCTGGGCGTGGGGGAGGAAGCAGATGGAATTTTCGGCAGATGCAGTTCAGCCGACAGGTCAGCTCCACCAGACAGGGCCAGGCCCCTGCTCCGGGCCAGGCAAGGACCGGGCCGGACTCCATGCAGCTTGGGCCAGGCCCTGCCCTGTCACCCCGGGCCCGGCCGGCCCTACCAGGCTGAGCCAGCTTCACAGAGCCAGGCACAGAGACTCTGAGAGCTTCTGCCATCCAGCTCGGACCTTTTCAAACAGCCCGGCAGAGAGCACGGGATCGTCACACTGCCAGAGAGAGAGAGATTAACTCTCCATGCCTGGACTGAACTTGCAGACACCCATCCTTCCTTGCACAGAGAGAGGAATGAGTGAGGACATCTACACAAATGCAGCATAGAGACTTTACAGTGAGTGAGGAAAGCAGAACGGATGCCTAGAGGGAGGTGTATGAGAAGTGCTTTGAGAGTGAAGCTGAAAACTCTTTTGGAGAACCATGGTTGGGACTGAGCTAATAAATTCCCTGTAATATATGAAGAAATAGTCCAAGGGTGGGATGTGAGGTTCTAATTGCAGCCAGTGGACTGAAATACCTGGGTAAAGACAAGTAGGTGTTGAAAGAAGTACAGCCTGATGAGAAACTTGAAGCAAGAGAGAGGAGAGGCTGTGACCCAGAGCCCTGGTCCCAGGGGAATGCCAGAGAACCTGTGTTGTCAGGAGAGCCTGTGCTGCTCAGCACAGAAGAAGGGATTTTCTTGGCTGCTGCAATTGAACTGTGCATCCTTAAAAAGAAACCCCATGGACTGTTCATAACCCACCATAGTGGCTGTGGGAAGGCTGCTGGTGTGGGAGGGGATCCACCATTCAGCAGATCTTTCTTCCAGGTGGCAGCTGATGGTGAGGCTGAAGAGCCATAAAAAACTGTATTTTTTCTTACAGAAAATCCGTGGTGTAAACAAGAGAGACTTCTCTCCCTAAATGAACTGAAAGAAGAACTATTTCAGAGATGGTAAACTGACTGGAGGTCAAAGTGTTGTCTTTTGTGTGTTGTCAGGGAGAAAGAAATGGAGAGGTGGGGGAAGGAGGGGTGGTCTGAGCAGTTTGTTCTGGTTTTTCTTATTTTTTTTTCTTTGTCTTAGGTGTGTTAATAAACTTTCTTTATAAAGATTGAGGCTGCTTTGCCTACTCCTAATCCTCATCTCACAGCAAACATCAGGTGAATTTTAGTAAGTGTGCTGGCATTTGGCCAGAAACTCGACTAGGCGCACTGGAACCACTGCACCCAGGGGCCGGTGTCTGCATTCCAAGGGTGTTGCAGTCTGCTCCCCAGGGACCCTCCCCGCGTGCAAGCAGCGCCCAAGGAGCAGCTGCGCAAGTTCCGAGTTTGGAGCAGAGTCCCCTGTGCACACAAATGCCAACTGGCATTTCAGGGGCTGGCAGGAGACGCTAAATTCATCTGCTCGCTGCCCTTTCTAGCCGTGGCCACGCTGATGCAATTGGAAGAATTGCCCCCGGCCAGGCAGCTCTCGGGTAGAAGATTGGCTTTTGCTCCTCATGTTTCTGAGGTGCCAGCTGCCACTTCCTCAGGTTTTCCTTCCAATTCCTAAGGGCTTTGGACTCTTTTGACCATTTCAACACTTTCTGTGCGTCCCTGTGAGCGAGCATGCACCACAAAGCCTGTCCCTCAAAGCCTTGAGGTAGTGCCAAAGCAGAACTTGTTCATGCTCTCTTCTCATGGTGATTTTATAAGCTCCTCCAGACTCTTAAAGCAAGCTGACACTGGAGACAAAGGCTTGACCTTGGAATCCTAGGGCACTTTGTGTGTGTGTGTTTTTACAATGTGCTTTTGCAGGGCCTTGGGCTGAGCACGGTGAGGGCCGAGGCCTGGGGCCCTCGAGATGGCAGCAGGGAGCCCCCGGGGCAGCGGCCCTGAGGGGCGGCCCTGAGGGGCGGCACAGGGTGCATTTCCCCCGAGCAGCGAGCGAGCCATTGCCGGCTCGGCCTTGGACCTTGCGTGGCGGGGTATACAGGCGCGGCCCAGGCGTAGATCAGGAGCATGGCAGAAAGGCGCCGGGGCTCCTCTGTGTGCCAGAGCGTGCCATGCCGGCCCATCGCCAATACACCCATATGGCTCCGTACGTTGCTGGGGAGGAGGCCCGCTGGCACCGGGCGCCGTGTCCCCTTCACCCACCACAGCTGACACGCGCGGCGAAGGCGACAGCAACCCGCAAGCACCTGCAGTGCTGCGCTGCTCCAGCCTCGCTGCTCGGCGCTCCGCCACAGTCGGATGAGAGGCGTGGGAAGCATGGAGCGCGCGCAGCGAGCAGGCTGGCCCGGCAGGTAGCCCCGGCAGGGATCGTCCGATCGGACGACGCGGCTGGAGTCCAACAGTTCGGTCCGTGCAAGGGATAGCGGTGGAGACAGCTGGCCTTGTTCAGCCTGGAAAAGAGCCTTAGGCTTAGGCTTGAGCCAACTGTGGCCTTCCAGTACCTGACAGCAACCTCCAAGCAAGCTGCAGAGGGACTTTGTACAAGGGCAGGCAGGGACAGCACTTGGGAGAAGGGATCCAAACGGAGAGAGAGGAGGTTTAGATGAGGGATGCAGAAAAAGACTCTCCTGGAGCAGGTTGCCCAGAGAAGCTGTGCATGGCCCATCCCTGACGGTGCTCAAGGCCAGGCTGGATGGAGCTCAAGGGCTGGCCGCAGGCGGTGCTCTGTGACGGGCTGGCTGTGGCACGCTTGGCTGAAGGAGGTGGCCGTGTCCTGCCGTGCCGCTCTCCCGCAAAGGGCAGGCTGGGCCGGGAGGCCGGCGCAGCTCTGAGCACACACAGCGCGGCCCGGGCCCTGTGGGCGCTGGGAGCAGCTGGGCAGGAGCCTTCTGCAAGTGCCCGGCGCTTTCTGCCTTCTCTCCCCAGAGTGCCAACATCTGATCCGCTGGTGTTTGTCCAAGCACCCCGCGGACCGGCCCCTGCTGGAGGAGATCTTGCTCCACCCTTGGGTGCGGGGCAAGCGTCTTTGATGCCTTGCAACACCGAGCCTCTGCAACACCCACTTAGCGAGTGCCACGCAGGACTGAGGACCTGAAAAATAAAACAAGCAAAAACCCAATCTGGGCTGTCGCTTTCAGGGTACCGGGGGTGGCCCAGTGTGTTGCAGCCTTCCTGGAGGAAGTGTCCCGTCAGAGAACGGCTTCTCCAGGGGCCGTAGCAACCCCCTAAGAGAGGGGTGATTCCAGCAAGTGCAGCCACTTCTGTGCTACAAGTGATTTCAGCTCGTGTGATTCACCTCTTTGTGAAATGGCCCGAGGCAGACCTGGGGACAGAGATTCAAGGGATCCATATGGCAGCTCCACAGGGTCGCTTTATTGTCCAGAAGCTGCTGTGAAGGGAAGCCAGGGACGGCTGCTCCCTGCCTGAGGCTGGGACAGGGGTCTTTCTATGGGGAAGGCAGCGGGTGGGCTAAGAACCAGTTAGCCAGCTGGGTACAAGGCATTGCCATGGAGGAGCAAGGCATGCTGGGGGTGGTTCGCTGGTCACCATGACCCAGAGGTAGGTTTCTTATCTCTGAGTCGTTTTGCCCTCAGGCTTTTCTGCAAGGGAGTGCAGAGAGCTCTTGAGCCAAGAGCTCACAGCCCTCCCCAGTCATTGGTGCTGGTCAGTGGAGCGGTCAGTGGTGTTGGTCATCACAGTA
>JAVTVJ010002356.1:0-26575 GCA_034509425.1 Eopsaltria australis
GGGGGATTTTGGGGGTCCCTGAGGGGTTTAGAAGGATCTGAGCAGGATTTTGGGGTGAATTTGGGGGGTTTTGGGCTGACCATATTTGTCCCTGATTAGCATAAAGGGCGTGGCCACACCCAGTGATCACGGGGCCCTGTTTGAATCAAAAGGGGCGTGGCCTAACACCAACATCCACACTCCAACCCCATTTGCGTATAGTCGGTGAATATTCATCATTTATTTGCATAAATACAGGCGTGATTCAATTAGATATTATCAATTCCCTTGCAATAAACTTCATTTGCATGAAAAGCAGAGTCCATCAGCGTTAATTAATCGCATTTCCATCATTTGCATCAAGTGTTTCCCCAAGCCTTCCAAAAGACCCAAAATGACCTAAAACTTCCCCAAAAAGTCCCCCAAATGACCCAGAACTGCCCCAATTTTCCCCAAATCCCCCCAAACTGCCCCCAGATCCCCCTTTTCCCCCCTAAAAACCGCATTTTCCTCCATTTTCAGCCATCTTCTCCATATTTGCTCATTTTTCCCATCTAAGGCCGCCTCATTTGCATAGCGGCCGCGGCCCCGCCCCCAGGGCCGTGGCCTGACGGGCGACTCCTCCCCCAGCAGGCGGCACATGCGCAGCTCCTGCTCGGCCTGGCTCTAGCCCGGCAGGCACTGAGACCTCCCGGCCACTAGGTGGCGCTAACGCAGTGGGTTTTGAGGCGATCTGAGGGCTTGGGGGGGAAATGTAGGGGATGATGGAGGTCCCAGGTAGAATATGGGGGATTGTGGGGTGAATTTGGTGGATTTTGGGGATCCCTGAGGGGTTTAGGGAGATCTGAAATGGATTTTGGGGTGAATTTGGGGGATTTTGGGGGTCCCTGAGCGGTTTAGGGAGATCTGAAGTGGATTTTGGGGTGAATTTGGGGGATTTTGTGTGTCCCTGAGCGGTTTATGGAGATCTGAGGTGGATTTTGGGGTGAATTTGGGGGATTTTGTGTGTCCCTGAGCGGTTTAGGGGGATCTGAAGTGGATTTTGGGGTGAATTTGGGGGATTTTGTGGGTCCCTGAGCGGTTTAGGGGGATCTGAAGTGGATTTTGGGGTGAATTTAATGGGATTTTGGCTGACCCATATTATTCCTATTAGCATAAAGGGCGTGGCCACACCCAGTGATCACGGGGCCTTGTTTGAATCAAAAGGGGCGTGGCCTAACACCAACATCCACACTCCAACCTCATTTGCGTATAGTCGGTGAATATTCATCATTTATTTGCATAAATACAGGCTTGATTCAATTAAATCTTATTCATTCCCTTGCAATAAACTTCATTTGCATGAAAAGCAGAGTCCATCAGCGTTAATCAATCGCATTTCCATCATTTGCATCAAGTGTTTCCCCAAGCCCTCCAAAAGACCCAAAATGACCAGAACTGTTCCTCATAATTTTCCTCATAATCCTTAACTGCCCCTTAGATCCACCTTTTCCTAAAAACCGTATTTTCCTCCATTTTCAGCCATCTTTTCCATAGTTGCTCATTTTTCCCATCTAAGGCCGCCTCATTTGCATAGCGGCCGCGGCCCCGCCCCCAGGGCCGTGGCCTGACGGGCGACTCCTCCCCCAGCAGGCGGCGCATGCGCAGCTCCTGCTCGACCTGGCTCGAGCCCTGCAGGCACTGAGACCTCCCGGCCACTTGGTGGCGCTAACGCAGTGGGTTTTGAGGCGATCTGAGCTTTGGGGGAAACTGGGGACAGATGGAGGTCCCAGGTAGAATATGGGGGATTGTGGGGTGAATTTGTGGATTTTGGGGATCCCTGAGGGTTTAGGGAGATCTGAGGCATTTGCGTGAATTTGGGGACTTTTAAAGTGTCCCTGGAGCGGTTTAGGGAGACCAAAGGATTTTGGGGTGAATTTTGGGGGTCCCTGAGGGGTTTAGAAGGATCTGAGCAGGATTTTGGGGTGAATTTAATGTGGATTTTGGGCCGACCATATTTGTCCCTGATTAGCATAAAGGGCGTGGCCACACCCAGTGATCACGGGGCCTTGTTTGAATCAAAAGGGGTGTGGCCTAACACCAACATCCACACTCCAACCTCATTTGCGTCTAGTCGGTGAATATTCATCATTTTTTTGCATAAATACAGGCGTGATTCAATTAGATCTTATTCATTCCCTTGTAATAAACTTCATTTGCAAGAAAAGCAGAGTCCATCAGCGTTAATTAATCGCATTTCCATCATTTGCATCAAGTGTTTCCCCAAGCCCTCCAAAAGACCCAAAATGACCTAAAACTTCCCTAAAAAGTCCCCAAAATGACCCAGAACGGCCCCAATTTTCCCCAAATCCCCCCAAACTGCCCCCAGATCCCCCTTTTCCCCCCTAAAAACCGCATTTTCCATTTTCAGCCACATTCTTTCCATAGTTGCCTTTTCCCATCTAAGGCCATTTGCATAGCGTCATGGGCCCCCGCCCCAGGGTCGCGGGCCTGACGGGCTTACCTCCTCCCCAGCAGGCGGCGCATAAGCAGCTCCTGCTCGGCCTGGCTCTAGCCCGGCAGGCACTGAGACCTCCGCCACTAGGTGGCTAACGCAGTGGGTTTTGAGGCGCATCTGGAGGGGCTTTGGGGGAAATGTAGGGGATGTGATGGGGTCCCAGGTAGAATATGGGGGATTGTGGGGTGAATTTGGTGGATTTTGGGGGATCCTGAGGGGTTTAGGGGGGCACCTGAAGTGGATTTTGGGGTGAATTTGGGGATTTTGGGGTCCCTGAGGGGTTTAGAAGGGATCTGGAGGATTTTGGGGTGAATTCTAATGGGATTTTGGCTGACCATATTTGTCCCTGATTAGCATAAAGGGCGTGGCCACAGCCAGTGATCACGGGGCCTTGTTTGAATCAAAAGGGGCGTGGCCTAACACCAACATCCACACTCCAACCTCATTTGCGTCTAGTCGGTGAATATTCATCATTTATTTGTATAAATACAGGCGTGATTCAATTAAATCTTATTCATTCCCTTGCAATAAACTTCATTTGCATGAAAAGCAGAGTCCATCAGCGTTAATTAATCGCATTTCCATCATTTGCATCAAGTGTTTCCCCAAGCCCTCCAAAAGACCCAAAATGACCCAAAACTTCCCCAAAAGTCCCCAAAATGACCCAGAACTGCCCCAATTTTCCCCAAATCCCCCCAAACTTCCCCCAGATCCCCCTTTTCCCCCCTAAAAACCGCATTTTCCTCCATTTTCAGCCATCTTTTCCATATTTGCTCATTTTTCCCATCTAAGGCCGCCTCATTTGCATAGCGGCCGCGGTCCCGCACCCAGGGGCGTGGCCTGACGGGCGACTCCTCCCCCAGCAGGCAGCGCATGCGCAGCTCCTGCTCCGCCTGGCTCTAGCCCGGCAGGCACTGAGACCTCCCGGCCACTAGGTGGCGCTAACGCAGTGGGTTTTGAGGCTATCTGAGGGCTTTGGGGGGATATGTAGGGGATGATGGGGGTCCCAGGTAGAATATGGGGGATTGTGGGGTGAATTTGGTGGATTTTGGGGATCCCTGAGGGGTTTAGGGGCACCTGAAGTGGATTTTGGGGTGAATTTGAGGGATTTTGGGGGTCCCTGAGGGGTTTAGAAGGATCTGAGCAGGATTTTGGGGTGAATTTGGGGGATTTTGGCTGACCATATTTGTCCTTCATTAGCATAAAGGGCGTGGCCACACCCAGTGATCACGGGGCCTTCTTTGAATCAAAAGGGGCGTGGCCTAACACCAACATCCACACTCCAACCTCATTTGCGTATAGTCGGTGAATATTCATCATTTATTTGCATAAATACAGGCATGATTCAATTAAATCTTATTAATTTCCTTGCAATAAACTTCATTTGCATGAAAAGTAGAGTCCATCAGCGTTAATTAATCGCATTTCCATCATTTGCATCAAGTGTTTCCCCAAGCCCTCCAAAAGACCCAAAATGACCCAAAACTTCCCCAAAAAGTCCCCAAAATGACCCAGAACTGCCCCAATTTTCCCCAAATCCCCCAAACTGCCCCCAGATCCCCCTTTTCCCCCCTAAAAACCGCATTTTCCTCCATTTTCAGCCATCTTTCCATATTTGGTCATTTTTCCCATCTAAGGCCGCCTCATTTGCATAGCGGCCGCGGCCCCGCCCCCAGGGCCGTGGCCTGGCGACTCCTCCCCCAGCAGGCGGCGCATGCGCAGCTCCTGCTCGGCCTGGCTCTAGCCGGGCAGGCACTGAGACCTCCCGGCCACTAGGTGGCGCTAACGCAGTGGGTTTTGAGGCGATCTGAGGGCTTTGGGGGGAAATGTAGGGGATGATGGGGGTCCCAGGTAGAATATGGGGGATTGTGGGGTGATTTTGGTGGATTTTGGGGATCCCTGAGGGGTTTAGGGGCACCTGAAGTGGATTTTGGGGTGAATTTGGGGGATTTTGGGTGTCCCTGAGGGGTTTAGGGAGATCTGAAGTGGATTTTGGGGTGAATTTAATGGCATTTTTTGGGCTTGACCCATATTTGTCCCTGATTACATAAGGGCCGTGGCCCACCACCAGTGATCACGGGGCCTTGTTTGAATCAAAAGGGGAGTGGCCTAACACCAACATCCACACTCCAACCTCATTTGCGTTTAGTCGGTGAATATTCATCATTTTTTGGCATAAATACAGGCGTGATTCAATTAAATCTTATTCATTCCCTTGCAATAAACTTCATTTGCATGAAAAGCAGAGTCCATCAGCGTTAATTAATCGCATTCCATCATTTGCATCAAGTGTTTCCCCAAGCCCTCCAAAAGACCCAAAATGACCCAAAACTTCCCCAAAAAGTCCCCAAAATGACCCAGAACTGCCCCAATTTTCCCCAAATCCCCCCAAACTGCCCCCAGATCCCCCGTTTCCCTCCTAAAAACCGCATTTTCCTCCATTTTCAGCCATCTTTTCCATATTTGCTCATTTTTCCCATCTAAGGCAGCCTCATTTGCATAGCGGCCGCGGCCCCGCCCCCAGGGGCGTGGCATGACGGGCGACTCCTCCCCCAGCAGGCGGCGCATGAGCAGCTCCTGCTCGGCCTGGCTCTAGCCCGGCAGGCACTGAGACCTCCCGGCCACTAGGTGGCGCTAACGCAGTGGGTTTTGAGGCGATCTGAGGGCTTTGGGGGGAAATGTAGGGGATGATGGGGGTCCCAAGGTAGAATATGGGGGATTGTGGGGTGAATTTGGTGGATTTTGGGGATCCCTGAGGGGTTTAGGGGCACCTGAAGTGGATTTTGGGGTGAATTTGGGGGATTTTGGGTGTCCCTGAGCGGTTTAGGGGGATCTGAAGTGGATTTTGGGGTGAATTTGGGGGATTTTGGGGGTCCCTGAGGGTTTTAGAAGGATCTGAGCAGGATTTTGGGGTGAAGTTGGGGGGTTTTGGGCTGACCATATTTGTCCCTGATTAGCATAAAGGGCGTGGCCACACCCAGTGATCACGGGGCCTTGTTTGAATCAAAAGGGGCGTGGCCTAACACCAACATCCACACTCCAACCTCAATTGCGTATAGTCGGTGAATATTCATCATTTTTTTGCATAAATACAGGCGTGATTCAATTAGATCTTATTCATTCCCTTGCAATAAACTTCATTTGCATGAAAAGCAGAGTCCATCAGCGTTAATTAATCGCATTTACATCATTTGTATCAAGTGTTTCCCCAAGCCCTCCAAAAGACCCAAAATGACCCAAAACTTCCCCCAAAAAGTCCCCAAAATGACCCAAAACTGCCCCAATTTTCCCCAAATCCCCCCAAACTGCCCCCAGATCCCCCTTTTCCCCCCTAAAAACCGCATTTTCCTCCATTTTCAGCCATTCTTTTCCATTTTGCTCATTTCCCATCTTAAGGCCAACCTCAATTTGCATAGCTGGCCGCGCGCCCCCCCCCAGGGGCGTTGGCCTGACGGCTGACTCCTCCCCCAGCAGGCGGCGCATGCGCAGCTCCTGCTCGGCCTGGCTCTAGCCCGGCAGGCACTGAGACCTCCCGGCCACTAGGTGGCGCTAACGCAGTGGGTTTTGAGGCGATCTGAGGGCTTTGGGGGGAAATGTAGGGATGATGGGGGTCCCAGGTAGAATATGGGGGATTGTGGGGTGAATTTGGTGGATTTTGGGGATCCCTGAGGGGTTTAGGGGCACCTGAAGTGGATTTGGGGGTGAATTTGGGGGATTTTGGGCGTCCCTGAGGGGTTTTAGGAAGGATCTGAGCAGGATTTTGGGAGGCGTGATTTAATGGGCATTTTATATGGGCTGACCATATTTGTCCCTGAATTAGCATTAAAGGGGCTTGGCCACACCCAGTGATCACGGGGCCTTCTTTGAATCAAAAGGGGCGTGGCCTAACACCAACATCCACACTCCAACCTCATTTGCGTCTAGTCGGTGAATATTCATCATTTATTTGCATAAATACAGGCGTGATTCAATTAGATCTTATTCATTCCCTTGCAATAAACTTCATTTGCATGAAAAGCAGAGTCCATCAGCGTTAATTAATAGCATTTCCATCATTTGCATCAAGTGTTTCCCCAAGCCCTCCAAAAGACCCAAAATGACCCAAAACTTCCCCAAAAAGTCCCCAAAATGACCCAGAACTGCCCCAATTTTCCCCAAATCCACCCAAACTGCCCCCAGATCCCCCTTTTCCTCCCTAAAAACCGCATTTTCCTCCATTTTCAGCATTCTTTTCCATGTTTGGTCATTTTTCCCATCTAAGGCCGCCTCATTTGCATAGCGGCCGCGGCCCCGCCCCCAGGGCCGTGGCCTGACGGGCGACTCCTCCCCCAGCAGGCGGCGAATGCGCAGCTCCTGCTCGGCCTGGCTCTAGCCCGGCAGGCACTGAGACCTCCCGGCCACTAGGTGGCGCTAACGCAGTGGGTTTAGAGGCGATCTGAGGGCTTTGGGGGGAAATGTAGGGGATGATGGGGGTCCCAGGTAGAATATGGGGGATTGTGGGTGAATTTGGTGGATTTTGGGGATCCCTGAGGGGTTTAGGGGCACCTGAAGTGGATTTTGGGGTGAATTTGGGGGATTTTGGGTGTCCCTGAGCGGTTTAGGGGGATCTGAAGTGGATTTTGGGGTGAATTTGGGGGATTTTGGGGGGCCCTGAGGGGTTTAGAAGGATCTGAGCAGGATTTTGGGGTGAATTTGATGGGGATTTTGGGCTGGCCATATTTGTCCCTTATTAGCATAAAGGGCGTGGCCACACCCAGTGATCACGGGGCCTTGTTTGAATCAAAAGGGGCGTGGCCTAACACCAACATCCACACTCCAACCTCATTTGCGTATAGTCGGTGAATATTCATCATTTTTTGGCATAAATACAGGCGTGATTCAATTAAATCTTATTCATTCCCTTGCAATAAACTTCATTTGCATGAAAAGCAGAGTCCATCAGCGTTAATTAATCGCATTTCCATCATTTGCATCAAGTGTTTCCCCAAGCCCTCCAAAAGACCCAAAATGACCCAAAACTTCCCCAAAAAGTCCCCAAAATGACCCAGAACTGCCCCAATTTTCCCCAAATCCCCCCAAACTGCCCCCAGATCCCCCTTTTCCCCCCTAAAAACCGCATTTTCCTCCATTTTCAGCCATCTTTTCCATAGTTGCTCATTTTTCCCATCTAAGGCCACCTCATTTGCAAGCGGCCGCGGCCCCGCCCCCAGGGGCGTGGCCTACGGGCGACTCCTCCCCCAGCAGGCGGCGCATGCGCAGCTCCTGCTCGGCCTGGCTCTAGCCCGGCAGGCACTGAGACCTCCTGGCCACTAGGTGGCACTAATGCAGTGGGTTTAGAGGCGATCTGAGGGTTTGGGGAAAACAGGGGATGATGGGGGTCCCAGGTGAACATGGGGATTGTGTGCAACTTGGTGGATTTTGGGAATCTATCAGAGGTTTAGGGGCACCTGAAGTGGATTTTGGGGTGAATTTGGGGGATTTTGGGTGTCCCTGAGCGGTTTAGGGGGATCTGAGCAGGATTTTGGGGTGAATTTAATGGGGATTTTGGGCTGACCATGTTTGTCCCTCATTAGCATAAAGGCGTGGCCACAGCCAGTGATCACGGGGCCTTGTTTGAATCAAAAGGGGCGTAGCCTAACACCAACATCCTCACTCCAACCTCATTTGCGTCTAGTCGGTGAATATTCATCATTTTTTTGCATAAATACAGGCGTGATTCAATTAAATCTTATTCATTCCCTTGCAATAAACTTCATTTGTATGAAAAGCAGAGTCCATCAGCGTTAATTAATCGCATTTCCATCATTTGCATCAAGTGTTTCCTCAAGCCCTCCAAAAGACCCAAAATGACCCAAATGACCCAGAACTGCCCCAATTTTCCCCAAATCCTCCCAAACTGCCCCCAGATCCCCCGTTTCCCCCCTAAAAACCGCATTTTCCTCCATTTTCAGCCATCTTTTCCATAGTTGATCATTTTTCCCATCCAAGGCCGCCTCATTTGCATAGCGGCCGCGGCCCCGCCCCCAGGGGCGTGGCCTGACGGGCGACTCCTCCCCCAGCAGGCGGCGCATGCGCAGCTCCTGCTCGGCCTGGCTCTAGCCCGGCAGGCACTGAGACCTCCCGGCCACTAGGTGGCGCTAACGCAGTGGGTTTTGAGGCGATCTAAGGGCTTTGGGGGGAAATGTAGGGGATTGTGGGGTGAATTTGGTGGATTTTGGGGAAATCTGAGGGGTTTAGGGGCACCTGAAGTGGATTTTGGGGTGAATTTGGGGGATTTTGGGGATCCCTGAGGTGTTTCGGGGCACCTGAAGTGGATTTGGGGTGAATTTGAGGGATTTTGGGTGTCCTTGAGGGGTTTAGAAGGATCTGAGCAGGATTTTGAGGTGAATTTAATGGGGGGTTTTGGGCTGACCATATTTGTCCCTCATTAGCATAAAGGCCGTGGCCACACCCAGTGATCACGGGGCTTTCTTTGAATCAAAAGAGGCGTGGCCTAACACCAACATCCACACTCCAACCTCATTTGCGTCTAGTCGGTGAATATTCATCATTTTTGCATAAATACAGTATGGATTCAATTAAATCTTATTCATTCCCTTGCAATAAACTTCATTTGCATGAAAAGCAGAGTCCATCAGCGTTAATTAATCGCATTTCCATCATTTGCATCAAGTGTTTCCCCAAGCCCTCCAAAAGACCCCAAAATGACACAAAACTTCCCCAAAAAGTCCCCAAAATGACCCAGAACTGCCCCAATTTTCCCCAAATCCCCCCAAACTGCCCCCAGATCCCCCTTTTCCCCCCTAAAAACCACATTTTCCTCCATTTTCAGCCATCTTTTCCATATTTGCTCATTTTTCCCATCTAAGGCCGCCTCATTTGCATAGCGGCCGCGGTCCCGCACCCAGGGGCGTGGCCTGACGGGCGACTCCTCCCCCAGCAGGCGGCGCATGCGCAGCTCCTGCTCGGCCTGGCTCTAGCCCGGCAGGCACTGAGACCTCCCGGCCACTAGGTGGCGCTAATGCAGTGGGTTTAGAGGCGATCTGAGGGCTTTGGGGGGAAATGTAGAGGATGATGGGGGTCCCAGGTAGAATATGGGGGATTGTGGGGTGAATTTGGTGGATTTTGGGGATCCCTGAGGGGTTTAGGGGCACCTGAAGTGGATTTTGGGGTGAATTTGGGGGATTTTGGGTGTCCCTGAGCGGTTTAGGAGGATCTGAAGTGGATTTTGGGGTGAATTTGGGGGATTTTGGGGGTCCCTGAGGGGTTTAGAAGGATCTGAGCAGGATTTTGGGGTGAAGTTGGGGGGTTTTGGGCTGACCATATTTGTCCCTCATTAGCATAAAGGGCGTGGCCACAGCCAGTGATCACGGGGCCTTGTTTGAATCCAAGGAGGCGTGGCTAACCACCAACATCACACTCCAACCTCATTTGCATATAGTCGGTGGGCTTCATCATTTTTTGCATAAATACAAAGTGATTCAATTAAATCTTATTAATTCCCTTGCAATAAACTTCATTTGCATGAAAAGCCAAGAGTCCATCAGCGTTAATTAATCGCATTTCCATCATTTGCATCAAGTGTTTCCCCAAGCCCTCCAAAAGACCCAAAATGACCCAAAACTTCCCCAAAAAGTCCCCAAAATGACCCAGAACTGCCCCAATTTTCCCCAAATCCCCCCAAACTGCCCCCAGATTGTGCTTTTCCCCCCTAAAGCCGCATTTTCCTCATTTCAATATAATCTTTTCCATGGTGCTCATTTTTTTCCCATCTAAGTAGCCTCATTTGCATAGCGGTGTGACCCGCCAGGGCGTGGCCTGACGTGACCTCCCCCAGGCATGCAGCTCCTGCTCGGCCTGGCAAGCTCTAGCCAGCAGGCACTGAACCTCCCGACCCACTAGGTGGCTAGCATGATGGTTTGAGGCGATCTGAGGGCTTTGGGGGGAAATGTAGGGGATGATGGGGGTCCCAGGTAGAATATGGGGGATTGTGGGGTGAATTTGGTGGATTTTGGGGATCCCTGAGGGGTTTAGGGGCACCTGAAGTGGATTTGGGGTGAATTTGGGGGATTTTGGGTGTCCCTGAGCGGTTTAGGGGGATCTGAAGTGGATTTTGGGGTGAATTTGGGGGATTTTGGGGGTCCCTGAGGGGTTTAGAAGGATCTGAGCAGGATTTTTGGGGTGAAGTTGGGGGGTTTTGGGCTGACCATATTTGTCCCTGATTAGCATAAAGGGCGTGGCCACACCCAGTGATCACGGGGCCTTGTTTGAATCAAAAGGGGCGTGGCCTAACACCAACATCCACACTCCAACCTCATTTGCGTGTAGTCGGTGAATATTCATCATTTATTTGCATAAATACAGGCGTGATTCAATTAGATCTTATTCATTCCCTTGCAATAAACTTCATTTGCATGAAAAGCAGAGTCCATCAGCGTTAATTAATCGCATTTCCATCATTTGCATCAAGTGTTTCCCCAAGCCCTTCAAAAGACCCAAAATGACCCAAACTTCCCCAAAAAGTCCCCAAAATGACCCAGAACTGCCCAGTTTCCCCAAATCCCCAAACTACTGGTCCCCGTTTCCCCTAAAAGCAGCATTTTCCTCCCATTTCCAACCATCTCCATATTTGCTCATTTTCCCATCTAAGGCCGCCTCATTTGCATAGCGGCCGCGGCCCCGCCCCCAGGGGCGTGGCCTGACGGGCGACTCCTCCCCCAGCAGGCGGCGCATGCGCAGCTCCTGCTCGGCCTGGCTCGAGCCCGGCAGGCACTGAGACCTCCCCGCCACTAGGTGGCGCTAACGCAGTGGGTTTTGAGGCGATCTGAGGGCTTTGGGGGGAAATGTAGGGGATGATGGGGGTCCCAGGTAGAATATGGGGGATTGCGGGGTGAATTTGGTGGATTTTGGGGATCCCTGAGGGGTTTAGGGGCACCTGAAGTGGATTTTGGGGTGAATTTGGGGGATTTTGGATGTCCCTGAGCGGTTTAGGGGGATCTGAAGTGGATTTTGGGGTGAATTTGGGGGATTTTGGGGGTCCCTGAGGGGTTTAGAAGGATCTGAGCAGGATTTCGGGGTGAATTTAATGGGGATTTTGGGCTGACCATATTTGTCCCTGATTAGCATAAAGGGCGTGGCCACAGCCAGTGATCACGGGGCCTTGTTTGAATCAAAAAGGGCGTAGCCTAACACCAACATCCTCACTCCAACCTCATTTGCGTCTAGTCGGTGAATATTCATCATTTTTTTGCATAAATACAGGCGTGATTCAATTAAATCTTATTCATTCCCTTGCAATAAACTTCATTTGTATGAAAAGCAGAGTCCATCAGCATTAATTAATCGCATTTCCATCATTTGCATCAAGTGTTTCCCCAAGCCCTCCAAAAGACCCAAAATGACCCAAAACTTCCCCAAAAAGTCCCCAAAATGACCCAGAACTGCCCCAATTTTCCCCAAATCCCCCTCAAACTGCCCCCAGATCCCCCGTTTCCCCCCTAAAAACCGCATTTTCCTCCATTTTCAATACATCTTTCCCATAGTTGCTCATTTTTTTCCCATCTAAGGTAGCCTCTTTTGCATAGCCCATGAGGGCGTGGCCTGACAGACGACCTCCTCCCAGCAGGAAGTGACACATGTATCCTGCTGTTACAGCTCTGCTTGACAGTACTGAGACCTCCGACCACTAGGTGGCATGCAGTGGGTTTTGAAATCTGAGGGCTTTGGGGAAATGCTGAGATGATAGAGGTCAGGTAGAATATGGGGGAGTTGTGGGGTGAATTTGGGGGATTTTGGGGGGCCCTGAGGGGTTTAGAAGGATCTGAGCAGGATTTTGGGGTGAATTTGGGGGATTTTGGGGGTCCTTGAGGGGTTTTGAAGGATCTGAAGTGGATTTTGGGGTGAATTTGGGGGATTTTGGGGGTCCTTGAGGGTTTTAGACGGATCTGAGCAGGATTTTGGGGTGAATTTAATGGGGATTTTGGGCTGACCATATTTGTTCCTGATTAGCATAAAGGGCGTGGCCACAGCCAGTGATCACAGGGCCTTGTTTGAATCAAAAGGGGCGTGGCCTAACACCAACATCCACACTCCAACCTCATTTGCGTCTAGTCGGTGAATATTCATCATTTATTTGCATAAATACAGGCGTGATTCAATTAGATCTAATTCATTCCCTTGCAATAAACTTCATTTGCATGAAAAGCAGAGTCCATCAGCGTTAATTAATCGCATTTCCATCATTTGCATCAAGTGTTTCCCAAGCCCTCCAAAAGACCCAAAATGACCCAAAACTTCCCCAAAAAGTCCCCAAAATGACCCAGAACTGCCCCAATTTTCCCCAAATCCCCCCAAACTGCCCCCAGATCCCCCTTTTTTTCCCCATAAAAACCGCATTTTCCTCCATTTTCAGACATCTTTTCCATAGTTGCTCATTTTCCCCATCTAAG
This sequence comes from Eopsaltria australis, assembly GCA_034509425.1. Lineage (NCBI taxonomy): Eukaryota > Metazoa > Chordata > Aves > Passeriformes > Petroicidae > Eopsaltria > Eopsaltria australis. Next base: position 12,925 of record JAVTVJ010002356.1, read on the forward strand.
GCCGCCTCATTTGCATAGCGGTCGTGACCCCGCCCCCAGGGGCGTGGTCTGACGGGCGACTCCTCCCCCAGCAGGCGGCGCATGCGCAGCTCCTGCTCGGCCTGGCTCTAGCCCGGCAGGCACTGAGACCTCCCGGCCACTAGGTGGCGCTAACGCAGTGGGTTTTGAGGCGATCTGAGGGCTTTGGGGGGAAATGTAGGGGATGATGGGAGTCCCAGGTAGAATATGGGGGATTGTGGGGTGAATTTGGTGGATTTTGGGGATCCCTGAGGGGTTTAGGGGCACCTGAAGTGGATTTTGGGGTGAATTTGGTGGATTTTGGGGGTCCCTGAGCGGTTTAGGGGGATCTGAAGTGATTTTGGGGTGAATTGGGGGGATTTTGGGGGTCCCTGAATGGTTTAGAAGGATCTGAGCAGGATTTTGGGGTGAAGTTAGGGGGTTTTGGCTGACCATATTTGTCCCTGATTAGCATAAAGGGCGTGGCCACACCCAGTGATCACGGGGCCTTGTTTGAATCAAAAGGGGCGTGGCCTAACACCAACATCCACACTCCAACCTCATTTGCGTATAGTCGGTGAATATTCATCATTTTTTGGCATAAATACGGGCGTGATTCAATTAAATCTTATTCATTCCCTTGCAATAAACTTCATTTGCATGAAAAGCAGAGTCCATCAGCGTTAATTAATCGCATTTCCATCATTTGCATCAAGTGTTTCCCCAAGCCCTCCAAAAGACCCAAAATGACCCAAAACTTCCCCAAAAAGTCCCCAAAATGACCCAGAACTGCCCCAATTTTCCCCAAATCCCCCCAAACTGCCCCCAGATCCCCCTTTTCCCCCCTAAAAACCGCATTTTCCTCCATTTTCAGCCATCTTTTCCATATTTGCTCATTTTTCCCATCTAAGGCCGCCTCATTTGCATAGCGGCCGCGGCCCCGCCCCCAGGGCGTGGCCTGACGGGCGACTCCTCCCCCAGCAGGCGGCGCATGCGCAGCTCCTGCTCGGCCTGGCTCTAGCCCGGCAGGCACTGAGACCTCCCGGCCACTAGGTGGCGCTAACGCAGTGGGTTTTGAGGCGATCTGAGGGCTTTGGGGGGAAATGTAGGGGATGATGGGGGTCCCAGGTAGAATATGGGGGATTGTGGGGTGAATTTGGTGGATTTTGGGGATCCCTGAGGGGTTTAGGGGCACCTGAAGTGGATTTTGGGGTGAATTTGGGGGATTTTGGGTGTCCCTGAGCGGTTTAGGGGATCTGAAGTGGATTTTGGGGTGAATTTGGGGGATTTTGGGGTCCCTGAGGGGTTTAGAAGGATCTGAGCAGGATTTTGGGGTGAATTTGGGGGGTTTGGGCTGACCATATTTGTCCCTGATTAGCATAAAGGGCGTGGCCACACCCAGTGATCACGGGGCCTTGTTTGAATCAAAAGGGGCGTGGCCTAACACCAACATCCACACTCCAACCTCATTTGCGTATAGTCGGTGAATATTCATCATTTATTTGCATAAATACAGGCGTGATTCAATTAAATCTTATTCATTCCCTTGCAATAAACTTCATTTGCATGAAAAGCAGAGTCCATCAGCGTTAATTAATCGCATTTCCATCATTTGCATCGTGTTTCCCCAAGCCCTCCAAAAGACCCAAAATGACCCAAAACTTCCCCAAAAAGTCCCCAAAATGACCCAGAACTGCCCCAATTTTCCCCAAATCCCCCCAAACTGCCCCCAGATCCCCCTTTTCCCCCCTAAAAACCGCATTTTGCTCCATTTTCAGCCATCTTTTCCATAGTTGGTCATTTTTCCCATCTAAGGCCGCCTCATTTGCATAGCGGCTGCGGCCCCGCCCCCAGGACCGTGGCCTGACGGGCGACTCCTCCCCCAGCAGGCGGCGCATGCGCAGCTCCTGCTCGGCCTGGCTCTAGCCCGGCAGGCACTGAGACCTCCCGGCCACTAGGTGGCGCTAACGCAGTGGGTTTTGAGGCGATCTGAGGGCTTTGGGGGGAAAATGTAGGGGATGATGGGGGTCCCAGGTAGAATATGGGGGATTGTGGGGTGAATTTGGTGGATGTTGGGGATCCCTGAGGGGTTTAGGGGCACCTGAAGTGGATTTTGGGGTGAATTTGGGGGATTTTGGGTGTCCCTGAGCGGTTTAGGGGGATCTGAAGTGGATTTTGGGGTGAATTTGGGGGATTTTGGGGGTTCCTGAGGGGTTTAGAAGGATCTGAGCAGGATTTTGGGGTGAATTTAATGGGGAATTTGGGCTGACCATATTTGTCCCTGATTAGCATAAAGGGCGTGGCCACAGCCAGTGATCACGGGGCCTTGTTTGAATCAAAAGGGGCGTGGCCTAACACCAACATCCACACTCCAACCTCATTTGCGTATAGTCGGAGACTATTCATCATTTTTTGGCATAAATACAGGCGTGATTCAATTAAATCTTATTCATTCCCTTGCAATAAACTTCATTTGCATGAGAAGCAGAGTCCATCAGCGTTAATTAATCGCATTTCAATCATTTGCATCAAGTGTTTCCCCAAGCCCTCCAAAAGACCCAAAATGACCCAAAACTTCCCCAAAAAGTCCCCAAAATGACCCAGAACTGCCCCAATTTTCCCCAAATCCTCCCAAACTGCCCGCAGATCCCCCGTTTCCCCCCTAAAAACCGCATTTTCTTCCATTTTCAGCCATCTTTTCCATAGTTGCTCATTTTTCCCATCTAAGGCCGCCTCATTTGCATAGCGGGCGCGGCCCCGCCCCCAGGGGCGTGGCCTGACGGGCGACTCCTCCCCCAGCAGGCGGCGCATGCGCAGCTCCTGCTCGGCCTGGCTCTAGCCCGGCAGGCACTGAGACCTCCCGGCCACTAGGTGGCGCTAACGCAGTGGGTTTTGAGGCGATCTGAGGGCTTTGGGGGAAATGTAGGGGATGATGGGGGTCCCAGGTAGAATATGGGGGATTGTGGGGTGAATTTGGTGGATTTTGGGGATCCCTGAGGGGTTTAGGGGCACCTGAAGTGGATTTTGGAGTGAATTTGGGGGATTTAGGGGGTCCTTGAGGGGTTTAGAAGGATCTGAGCAGGATTTTGGGGTGAATTTGGGGGATTTTGGGGCTGACCATATTTGTTCCCTGATTAGCATACAGGGCGTGCCACCCCAGTGATCACGGGGCCTTGTTTGAATCAAAAGGGGCGTGGCTAGAACACCAACCCACATCCACACTGCACATCATTTGCGTATAGTGTCGGTGAGTATTTCAATCAGTTTTTTTTGGGTTATAATAACACGGCGTGATTCAATAAATCTATGCATTCCCTTGCAATAAACTTCATTTGCATGAAAAGCAGAGTCCATCAGCGTTAATTAATCGCATTTCCATCATTTGCATCAAGTGTTTCCCCAAGCCCTCCAAAAGACCCAAAATGACCCAAAACTTCCCCAAAAAGTCCCAAAAATGACCCAGAACTGCCCCAATTTTCCCCAAATCCCCCCAAACTGCCCCCAGATCCCCCTTTTCCCCCCTAAAAACCGCAGTTTCCTCCATTTTCAGCCATCTTTTCCATATTTGTTCATTTTCCCCATCTAAGGCCGCCTCATTTGCATAGCGGCCGCGACTCTGCCCCCAGGGGCGTGGCCTGACGGGCGACTCCTCCCCAGCGAGGCGGCGGGCTATGCGCAAGCTCCTGCTCGGCCTGGCTCTAGCCCGTGCATGGAGCATGAGAACGTCGCGGCCACTAGGTGGCGGCATAACGCAGTGGGTTTTTGAGGGGCGATGCTGAGGCTTTGGGGGAATGTAGGGGATTGAATGGGGGGTCCCAGGTAGAATATGGGGGATTGTGGGGTGAATTGGGTGGATTTTGGGGATCCCTGAAGGGTTTAGGGGCACCTGAAGTGGATTTTGGGGTGAATTTGGGGGATTTTGGGTGTCCCTGAGCGGTTTAGGGGGATCTGAAGTGGATTTTGGGGTGAATTTGGGGGATTTTGGGGGTCCCTGAGGGGTTTAGAAGGATCTGAGCATGATTTTGGGATGAATTTGGGGGGTTTTGGGCTGACCATATTTGTCCCTGATTAGCATAAAGGGCGTGGCCACACCCAGTGATCAGCGTGGGCCTCTGGTTTGAATAAAAGGGGCGTGGCCTTAACAGCGCAATCCATCACTCAAGCCTCATTTGCCGTATAGTGGTTGAAATATTTCAATCATTTATTTGCATAAATACAGGCGTGATTCAATTAAATCTTATTCATTCCCTTGCAATAAACTTCATTTGCATGAAATGCAGAGTCCATCAGCGTTAATTAATCGCATTTCCATCATTTGCATCAAGTGTTTCCCCAAGCCCTCCAAAAGACCCCAAATGACCCAAAACTTCCCCAAAAAGTCCCCAAAATGACCCAGAACTGCCCCAATTTTCCCCAAATCCCCCCAAACTGCCCCCAGATCCCCCTTTTCCCCCCTAAAAACCGCATTTTCCTCCATTTTCAGCCATCTTTTCCATAGTTGCTCATTTTCCCATCTAAGGCCCTCATTTGCATAGCGGCCGCGGCCCCGCCCCCAGGGGCGTGGCTTGACGGGCGACTCCTCCCCCAGCAGGCGGCGCATGCGCAGCTCCTGCTCGGCCTGGCTCTAGCCCGGCAGGCACTGAGAGCTCCCGGCCACTAGGTGGCGCTAACGCAGTGGGTTTTGAGGCGATCTGAGGGCTTTGGGGGGAAATGTAGGGGATGATGGGGGTCCCAGGTAGAATATGGGGGATTGTGGGGTGAATTTGTTGGATTTTGGGGATCCCTGAGGGGTTTACGGGGATCTGAATTGGATTTTGTTTGGAATTTGGGGGATTTCGGGGGTCCCTGAGGGGTTTGGGGGGATCTGAAAGTGGAATTTTTGAGGGTGAATTTGGGGGATTTTGGGGACGGTCCTCGAGGGGTTTGTCAAGATTGAGCAGGATTTTGGGGTGATTTGGGGGGTTCTGGGCTGACCATATTTGTCCCTGATTAGCATACAGGGCGTGGCCACACCCAGTGATCACGGGGCCTTGTTTGAATCAAAAGGGGCGTGGCCTAACACCAACATCCACACTCCAACCTCATTTGCGTATAGTCGGTGAATATTCATCATTTATTTGCATAAATACAGGCATGATTCAATTAAATCTTATTAATTTCCTTGCAATAAACTTCATTTGCATGAAAAGTAGAGTCCATCAGCGTTAATTAATCGCATTTCCATCATTTGCATCAAGTGTTTCCCCAAGCCCTCCAAAAGACCCAAAATGACCAAAAACTTCCCCAAAAATTCCCCAAAATGACCCAGAACTGCCCCAATTTTCCCCAAATCCCCCCAAACTGCCCCCAGATCCCCCTTTTCCCCCCTAAAAACCGCATTTTCCTCCATTTTCAGCGATCTTTTCCATAGTTGCTCATTTTTCCCATCTAAGGCCGCCTCATTTGCATAGCGGCCGCGGCCCCGCCCCCAGGGCCGTGGCCTGACGGGCGACTCCTCCCCCAGCAGGCGGCGCATGCGCCGCTCCTGCTCGGCCTGGCTCTAGCCCGGCAGGCACTGAGACCTCCCGGCCACTAGGTGGCGCTAACGCAGTGGGTTTTGAGGCGATCTGAGGGCTTTGGGGGGAAATGTAGGGGATGATGGGGGTCCCAGGTAGAATATGGGGGATTGTGGGGTGAATTTGGTGGATTTTGGGGATCCCTGAGGGGTTTAGGGGCACCTGAAGTGGATTTTGGGGTGAATTTGGGGGATTTTGGGTGTCCCTGAGCGGTTTAGGGGGATCTGAAGTGGATTTTGGGGTGAATTTGGGGGATTTTGGGGGTCCCTGAGGGGTTTAGAAGGATCTGAGCAGGATTTGGGGTGAAGTTGGGGGGTTTTGGGCTGACCATATTTGTCCCTGATTAGCATAAAGGGCGTGGCCACACCCAGTGATCACGGGGCCTTGTTTGAATCAAAAGGGGCGTGGCCTAACACCAACATCCACACTCCAACCTCATTTGCGTAGAGTCGGTGAATATTCATCATTTATTTGCATAAATACAGGCGTGATTCAATTAGATCTTATTCATTCCCTTGCAATAAACTTCATTTGCAGAAAAGCAGAGTCCATCAGCGTTAATTAATCGCATTTCCATCATTTGCATCAAGTGTTTTCCCAAGCCCTCCAAAAGACCCAAAATGACCCAAAACTGCCCCAAAAAGTCCCCAAAATGAGCCAGAACTGCCCCAGTTTTCCCCAAATCTCCAAAATGCCGCCGCCCCCCCCCCCCCCCACCCCCCGCCCCCCCCCCCCCCCCCCCCCCCCGCCCCCCGCTATCCCCGTTTCCCCCTAAAAACCGCATTTCTCCCTGTATTTTCAGCCATCTTGTTCCTAGTTGTCGATTTTTCCCATCTAAGGCGCCTCATTTGCTAGCGGCCGGCGGCCACGCCCCAGGGGCGTGGCCTGATGGGCGACTCCTCCCTCAGCAGGCGGCGCATGCGCAGCTCCTGCTCGGCCTGGCTCTAGCCCGGCAGGCACTGAGACCTCCCGGCCACTAGGTGGCGCTAACGCAGTGGGTTTGGAGGCGATCTGAGGGCTTTGGGGGGAAATGTAGGGGATGATGGGGGTCCCAGGTAGAATATTGGGGATTGTGGGGTGAATTTGGTGGATTTTGGGGATCCCTGAGGGGTTTAGGGGCACCTGAAGTGGATTTTGGGGTGAATTTGGGGGATTTTGGGTGTCCCTGAGCGGTTTAGAGGGATCTGAAGTGGATTTTGGGGTGAATTTGGGGGATTTTGGGTGTCCCGGAGGGGTTTAGAAGGATCTGAGCAGGATTTTGGGGTGAATTTGGGGGATTTTGGGCTGACCATATTTGTTCCTCATTAGCATAAAGGGCGTGGCCACACCCAGTGATCACGGGGCCTTGTTTGAATCAAAAGGGGCGTGGCCTAACACCAACATCCACACTCCAACATCATTTGCGTATAGTCGGTGAATATTCATCATTTTTTGGCATAAATACAGGCGTGATTCAATTAAATCTTATTCATTCCCTTGCAATAAACTTCATTTGCATGGAAAGCAGAGTCCATCAGCGTTAATTAATCGCATTTCCATCATTTGCATCAAGTGTTTCCCCAAGCCCTCCAAAAGACCCAAAATGACCCAAAACTTCCCCAAAACTTCCCCAAAATGACCCAGAACTGCCCCAATTTTCCCCAAATCCCCCCAAACTGCCCCCAGATCCCCTTTTCCCCCCTAAAAACCGCATTTTCCTCCATTTTCAGCCATCTTTTCCATATTTGCTCATTTTTCCCATCTAAGCCCGCCTCATTTGCATTGCGGCCGCGGCCCCGCCCCCAGGGGCGTGGCCTGACGGGCGACTCCTCCCCCAGCAGGCGGCGCATGCGCAGCTCCTGCTCGGCCTGGCTCTAGCCCGGCAGGCACTGAGACCTCCCGGCCACTAGGTGGCGCTAACGCAGTGGGTGTTGAGGCGATCTGAGGGCTTTGGGGGGAATGTAGGGGATGATGGGGGTCCCAGGTAGAATATGGGGGATTGTGGGGTGAATTTGGTGGATTTTGTGGATCCCTGAGGGGTTTAGGGGCACCTGAAGTGGATTTTGGGGTGAATTTTGGGGATTTTGGGTGTCCCTGAGCGGTTTAGGGGGATCTGAAGTGGATTTTGGGGTGAATTTGGGGGATTTTGGGGGTCCCTGAGGGGTTTAGAAGGATCTGAGCAGGATTTTGGGGTGAATTTGGGGGGTTTTTGGGCTGACCATACTTTGTCCTGATAGCATAAAGGGCCGTGGCACACCCAGTGATCCACGGCTTGTTGAATCAAGGGGCGTGGACTAACACATCAATCCCCACTCCAACCTCATTGCGGTATAGTCCGGAGAATATTCATTCATTTTTTTGCATAGAATCAGGCCGTGATTCAATTAAATCTTATTCATTCCCTTGCAATAAACTTCATTTGCATGAAAAGCAGAGTCCATCAGCGTTAATTAATCGCATTTCCATCATTTGCATCAAGTGTTTCCCCAAGCCCTCCAAAAGACCCAAAATGACCAAAAACTTCCCCAAAAATTCCCCAAAATGACCCAGAACTGCCCCAATTTTCCCCAAATCCCCCCAAACTGCCCCCAGATCCCCCTTTTCCCCCCTAAAAACCGCATTTTCCTCCATTTTCAGCCATCTTTTCCATATTTGCTCATTTTTCCCATCTAAGGCCGCCTCATTTGCATAGCGGCCGCGGCCCCGCCCCCAGGGGCGTGGCCTGACGGGCGACTCCTCCCCAGCGGGCGGCGCATGCTCAGCTCCTGCTCGGCCTGGCTCTAGCCCGGCAGGCACTGAGACCTCCCGGCCACTAGGTGGCGCTAACGCAGTGGGTTTTGAGGCGATCTGAGGGCTTTGGGGGGAAATGTAGGGGATGATGGGGGTCCCAGTTAGAATATGGGGGATTGTGGGGTGAATTTGGTGGATTTTGGGGATCCCTGAGGGGTTTAGGGGCACCTGAAGTGGATTTTGGGGTGAATTTGGGGGATTTGGGTGTCCCTGAGCGGTTTAGGGGGATCTGAAGTGGATTTTGGGGTGAATTTGGGGGATTTTGGGGGTCCCTGAGGGGTTTAGAAGGATCTGAGCAGGATTTTGGGGTGAATTTGGGGGGTTTTGGGCTGACCATTTTTGTCCCTCATTAGCATAAAGGGCGTGGCCACACCAGTGATCACGGGGCCTTGTTTGAATCAAAAGGGGCGTGGCCTAACGCCAACATCCACACTCCAACCTCATTTGCGTATAGTCGGTGAATATTCATCATTTATTTGCATAAATACAGGCGTGATTCAATTAAATCTTATTAATTCCCTTGGCAAAAACTTTATTTGCATGAAAAGCAGAGCGTCCATCAGCTTAATTATCGCATTTCCATCATTTGCATCAAGTGTTTCCCCAGCCCCCAAAAGACCAAATGGACTCAAAAATTCCCCAAAAAAGTTCCCCAAAATGACCCAGAACGTGCCCCGATTTTCCCCAAATCCCCCCAAACGCCCCAGATCCCCTTCCCCCCTAAAAAACCGCCATTTTCCTCCATTTTCAGCCTCTTTTCATAGTTGCTCATTTTTCCCATCTAAGGCCGCCTCATTTGCATAGCGGCCGCGGCCCCGCCCCAGGGGCGTGGCCTGCACGGGCGACTCCTCCCCAGGCAGGGCGGCCAATCCGCAGCTCCTGCTCGGCCTGGCTCTCGCCCGGCAGGCACTGAGACCCCCCGGCCACTAGGTGGCGCTACCGCAGTGGGTTTTGAGGCGATCTGAGGGCTTTGGGGGGAAATGTCGGGGATGATGGGGGTCCCAGGTAGAATATGGGGGATTGTGGGGTGAATTTGGTGGATTTTGGGGATCCCTGAGGGGTTTAGGGGCACCTGAAGTGGATTTTGGGGTGAATTTGGGGGATTTTGGGTGTCCCTGAGCGGTTTAGGGGGATCTGAAGTGGATTTTGGGGTGAATTTGGGGGATTTTGGGGGTCCTTGAGGGGTTTAGAAGGATCTGAGCAGGATTTTGGGGTGAATTTGGGGGTTTTGGGCTGACCATATTTGTCCCTCATTAGCATAAAGGGCGTGGCCACAGCCAGTGATCACGGGGCCTTGTTTGAATCAAAAGGGGCGTGGCCTAACACCAACATCCACACTCCAACCTCATTTGCGTATAGTCGGTGAATATTCATCATTTATTTGCATAAATACAGGCGTGATTCAATTAAATCTTATTCATTTCCTTGCAATAAACGTCATTTGCATGAAAAGCAGAGTCCATCAGCGTTAATTAATCGCATTTCCATCATTTGCATCAAGTGTTTCCCCAAGCCCTCCAAAAGACCCAAAATGACCCAAAACTTCCCCAAAAAGTCCCCAAAATGATCCAAAACTGCCCCAATTTTCCCCAAATCCCCCCAAACTGCCCCCAGATCCCGCTTTTCCCCCTAAAAACCGCATTTTCCTCCATTTTCAGCCATCTTTTCCATATTTGCTCATTTTTCCCATCTAAGGCCGCCTCATTTGCATAGCGGCCACGGCCCCGCCCCCAGGGGCGTGGCCTGACGGGCGACTCCTCCCCCAGCAGGCGGCGCATGCGCAGCTCCTGCTCAGCCTGGCTCTAGCCCGGCAGGCACTGAGACCTCCCAGCCACTAGGTGGCGCTAACGCAGTGGGTTTTGAGGCGATCTGAGGGCTTTGGGGGGAAATGTAGGGGATGATGTTTCAGGGGTCCCAAATTAGAATATAGAGAGTTGTGTAGGGTGAATTTGAGTGGATTTTAGGGGATCCCTGAGGGAGTTAGAGACTACAAGTGGATTTTGGGGAATTGAATTCAGAAAGAGGATTTTAGAGGTCATGAGGAGTTTAAGGCCAGGATCTGGGCAGGGATCTTGGGAATTGGAATTTAATGGGGATTTTGGGCTGACCATGGCTGATACTGATTAGCATAAAGGGCGTGGCCACAGCCAGTGATCACGGGGCCTTGTTTGAATCAAAAGGGGCGTGGCCTAACACCAACATCCACACTCCAACCTCATTTGCGTCTGGTCGGTGAATATTCATCATTTATTTGCATAAATACAGGCGTGATTCAACTAAATCTTATTCATTCCCTTGCAATAAACTTCATTTGCATGAAAAGCAGAGTCCATCAGCGTTAATTAATCGCATTTCCATCATTTGCATCAAGTGTTTCCCAAGCCCTCCAAAAGACCCAAAATGACCCAAAACTTCCCCAAAAAGTCCCCAAAATGACCCAGAACTGCCCCAATTTTCCCCAAATCCCCCCAAACTGCCCCCAGATCCCCCTTCTCCCCCCTAAAAACCGCATTTTCCTCCATTTCCAGCCATCTTTTCCATATTTGGTCATTTTTCCCATCTAAGGCCGCCTCATTTGCATAGCGGCCGCGGCCCCGCCCCAGGGGCGTGGCCTGACAGGCGACTCCTCCCCCAGCAGGCGGCGCATGCGCAGCTCCTGCTCGGCCTGGCTCTAGCCCGGCAGGCACTGAGACCTCCCGGCCACTAGGTGGCGCTAACGCAGTGGGTTTTGAGGCGATCTGAGGGCTTTGGGGGGAAATGTAGGGGATGATGGGGGTCCCAGGTAGAATATGGGGGATTGTGGGGTGAATTTAGTGGATTTTGGGGATCCCTGAGGGGTTTAGGGGCACCTGAAGTGGATTTTGGGGTGAATTTGGGGGATTTTGGGTGTCCCTGAGCGGTTTAGGGGGATCTGAAGTGGATTTTGGGGTGAATTTGGGGGATTTTGGGGGTCCTTGAGGTTTTTTTAAGACAGATCTGAGCAGGATTTTTGATTGAATTTAATGGGGATTTTGGGCTGACCATATTTGTCCCCTGATTAGCATAAAGGGCATTGGCCACAGCCACCTGTGTTTACAGGGCCTTCTTTGAATCAAAAGGGGCGTGGCCTAGCACCAACATCCACACTCCAACCTCATTTGCGTATAGTCGGTGAATATTCATCATTTATTTGCATAAATACAGGCGTGATTCAATTCAATCTTATTCATTCCCTTGCAATAAACTTCATTTGCATGAAAAGCAGAGTCCATCAGCGTTAATTCATCGCATTTCCATCATTTGTATCAAGTGTTTCCCCAAGCCCTCCAAAAAGACCCAAAATGACCCAAAACTTCCCCAAAAAGTCCCCAAAATGACCCAGAACTGCCCCAATTTTCCCCAAATCCCCCCAAACTGCCCCCAGATCCCCCTTTTCCCCCCTAAAAACCGCATTTTCCTCCATTTTCAGCCATCTTTTCCATAGTTGCTCATTTTCCCATCTAAGGCCGCCTCATTTGCATGGCAAGCCATGTGCCTCCCCAAAGTGGCTGACAGTGACTCCTCTGTAGTGGCGCATGTAGCCTCCACCACTCAAACCTAGCTCCTAGCCCGGCAGGCACTGAGACCTCCCGGCCACTAGGTGGCGCTAACGCAGTGGTTTTTGAGGCGATCTGAGGGCTTTGGGGGGAAATGTAGGGGATGATGGGGGTCCCAGGTAGAATATGGGGGATTGTGGGGTGAATTTGGTGGATTTTGGGGATCCCTAAGGGGTTTAGGGGCACCTGAAGTGGATTTTGGGGTGAATTTGGGGGATTTTGGGTGTCCCTGAGCGGTTTAGGGGGATCTGAAGTGGATTTTGGGGTGAATTTGAGGGATTTTGGGGTCCCTGAGGGGTTTAGAAGGATCTGAGCAGGATTTTGGGGTGAATTTGGGGGGTTTTGGGCTGACCATATTTGTCCCTGATTAGCATAAAGGGCGTGGCCACACCCAGTGATCACGGGGCCTTGTTTGAATCAAAGGGGCGTGGCCTAACACCAACATCCACACTCCAACCTCATTTGCGTATAGTCGGTGAATATTCATCATTTTTTGGCATAAATACAGGCGTGATTCAATTAAATCTTATGCATTCCCTTGCAATAAACTTCATTTGCATGAAAAGCAGAGTCCATCAGCGTTAATTAATCGCATTTCCATCATTTGCATCAAGTGTTTCTCCAAGCCCTCCAAAAGACCCAAAATGACCCAAAACTTCCCCCAAAAGTCCCCAAAATGACCCAGAACTGCCCCAATTTTCCCCAAATCCCCCCAAACTGCCCCCAGATCCCCCTTTTCCCCCCTAAAAACCGCATTTTCCTCCATTTTCAGCCATCTTTTCCATATTTGGTCATTTTTCCCATCTAAGACCGCCTCATTTGCATAGCGGCCGCGGCCCCGCCCCCAGGGGCGTGGCCTGACAGGCGACTCCTCCCCCAGCAGGCGGCGCATGCGCAGCTCCTGCTCGGCCTGGCTCTAGCCCGGCAGGCACTGAAGACTCAGGCCACTAGGGTGGCATAGTGAGTTTGAAGCCGATCTGTGAGGGCTTTGAGGAAATGTGGGGATGATGGGGTCCCAGGTAGAATATGGGGGATTGTGGGGTGAATTTGGTGGATTTTGGGGATCCCTCAGGGGTTTAGGGGCACCTGAAGTGGATTTTGGGGTGAATTTGGTGGATTTTGGGGATCCCTGAGCAGTTTAGGGGGATCTGAAGTGGATTTTGGGGTGAATTTGGGGAATTTTGGGGGTCCCTGAGGGGTTTAGAAGGATCTGAGCAGGATTTTGGGGTGAATTTAATGGGGATTTTGGGCTGACCATGTTTGTCCCTGATTAGCATAAAGGGCATGGCCACAGCCAGTGATCACGGGGCCTTGTTTGAATCAAAAGGGGCGTGGCCTAACACCAACATCCACACTCCAACATCATTTGCGTCTAGTCGGTGAATATTCATCATTTTTTTGCATAAATACAGGCGTGATTCAATTAAATCTTATTCATTCCCTTGCAATAAACTTCATTTGCATGAAAAGCAGAGTCCATCAGCGTTAATTAATCGCATTTCCATCATTTACATCAAGTGTTTCCCCAAGCCCTCCAAAAGACCCAAAATGACCCAAAACTTCCCCAAAAAGTCCCCAAAATGACCCAGAACTGCCCCAATTTTCCCCAAATCCCCCAAACTTCCCCCAGATCCCTTTTTTCCACCCTAAAAACCGCATTTTCCTCCATTTTCAGCCATCTTTTCCATATTTGGTCATTTTTCCCATCTAAGGCCGCCTCATTTGCATAGCGGCCGCGGCCCACTGGGGCGTGGC
>JAVTVJ010002358.1:0-16069 GCA_034509425.1 Eopsaltria australis
ACAGAACTTTCTAGAAGTACATGTCAATCAAACTATTAATGAAAGGTAATACAACCAGTAACAAACAAGGGGTGTCAACTTGGGCGTGAACATGGGAGTGTCTACAAACCGGGCTAAACTAAACCATAGTTGGTTTACTTGCAGGGGGGCGACTCCCTGATGGACCATTCCACCAGGAAGCCTTCGAGCCTTTAGGCTTCGCTTTTGAGTTAACAACTCCCACATCTCCCCCTTTCTTTTTATTTAAAAAAGCCCGTTGAACTAACGCTACTAAAACATTTTTCAAACAGGCAAACATACATAATATGATGACAACAACAATCAATATCCATAGCAATGATTTTAGCAAATCTGTGCCCCATTTTGATATTCCCCAGTCACTCAATAAATGATCTAACCAGTCTTTACTTTCTACCTTCAACTGAGTGAATTGTTCTTGTAATTGTTTCAGAGTGGCGTGGATACTCTGTGAGTGAGATGTTAAATTCATGCAGCATAGTCCTTCAAACTCCTCGCACCCGTGCCCATGGGCGAGGAGTAAGAAGTCTATGGCTGCGCGGTTTTGCAGGGTGGCGCGTCTAGTGGTTTCCCCATCCTCCAATAGTTGAGCCAACGCACGGGATGTTAGGTTAGCTTGCTTGCCTAACCAACATTTGAGATGGCCAAGTTCCCCCAACGCCTTAGCTGCTGCCACCCAGGGCACTAGGACAGAGGCAGCCACCCTCTTAGAAAAACTCCAATGTTTTACTTCAGAATTACAACTTTCGTCCCAAATTGTAGCTTCTCTCTTTTGACGAGCCGAATCAGAAAATTTTTTCCATTGAAGAATTTTGGTTTTGTCGGGGGCCATGAGGGTTAGTCTTCCCAACGTGCACGGCCCTCCTTGGGGACGGGAAGGTATCCCAGCCCAGACTCTGTCGCCGCAGATAAGAAAAATTCCTTTGGGCAGAGCCTTAGGATCGGCAAGGGTCAGATGGAGAGTGCTGGCAGGAGACCATGGGTAAAATTTGGTGATGGTCCGGTTACACCATCTGCCATAATTATAATTTGATCTTTTCAAGGGGTGTACATCTTTTTTACGGATGTCCCCTATTCTAGCTCTATAATGCTCATTTCCACTAAATTCATATTTAAATTCAACGCAAAAATCTGCTTGAGCAGCCCCCAGTAAGTCCAATTCCTGGGGCTCACTTGGTGCATGCGGCAAGGTCTTCAGCCAGGCTTCCCACTCCCTTACCGGATTGGGCTTTATTCCTGCAAGAATGATGTCGCTTTCTTGCAAGGGGATACCCACTAGACACGTGGACATGGGGTCGGTGGTGGACCCCATGTTCAAACACATACTGTCTTGCTTAAGTGTCTTGGCCAGAGTTATCCAAACATTTTCCTTGGGTTGTGGTATCAGCCACTCCTCGGCTTCTTGGGGAATATCCAGTAGAATGGTCAGGGCAAGGATGATCCTTAAGACCTCCATTTGGATATTGATTTTCAACATGTTCACAGGCTGTTTCGTCGTTGCGGAGTGGTAAGTAGTCTTGGGTCAGGCACATCAGGTAAGTGTCGTCGTCGCTTTCTTCTTTTCCAGGCGTGTGTTGGGTTCTCTTCTACGTCTATCGACAGGTTCTTTCTCTGACTTTCTACGAAAGGCCTCACGTACTTGGCCGGAATCCATTTCGGACCTCCTGGAGTTGAAACACAGGCGTATCCCCTCCCCCAAACAATTAAGGGTGCCGGACCTTGGATTTGATGGCTCTCAGGATCCTTGAACAGCACAGGCGGCCTCACTGCTAATTTAGAATTGGTCGAATTTTTAAAGTGCCTGAACACAGGGGGGGATGGCTCCTTGTCTGTACAATTTAAAAAATTCAATGTAAAAAGAGCCTTGCAGAGGCGCTCAACGGGCGACTTCTCCTCTGCCCCTCCCCGCTGCTGTGCAAGGATTCTTTTTATATCTTGATGTTTCCTTTCTACAAGAGCTTGTCCGGTTGGAGAATGAGGGATACCGGTCGTATGTTCAACTCCCCAGGCCTGAAAGAATTGGCGCAGGGAGGCTGAAACATACGCAGGCCCATTATCGGTTTTGATGTGTTTTGGGATTCCGAGTACGGAAAACGCCATCATGAAATGTTTTTTAACATCTTTGGCCTTTTCGCCAGGGTGTGCTGAGGCGAAAACGGCTCCCGAAAATGTATCAACGGATACATGTATATATTTAAGTCTTCCGAATGGTTGAAAATGCGTCACATCAGACTGCCACAATTCATTGGAATTCAACCCTCTGGGGTTAATTCCAGCATTAAAGGATGGCAGTTGATAAGCTTGACAAGATGGACATGTGGCCACGATGCTGCGAGCTTGCTCTAAGGACAGATGAAACATCCTACGGAGCGCCGCTGCATTTTGGTGAAAAAATTGATGGCTCAGGCAAGCCTGCGCGAAAATGTCTGGAACAGTACATTTTGCAACAGGCATTGCCAGGGCATCGGCTCGCGCATTGCCTTCTGATATAAAACCAGGCAGTCCGGTATGTGATCTCACATGCATTATATAATATTGATGCTTGCGGTGGGAAAGGAGCTCTACGAGACGCGCAAGCAAGCCAAATAATCTTTTGTTTGGTACCTCCCTTAACAATGAATGTTCAGCTCTTGAAGCTACTCCGGCAACATATGCCGAATCGGTGACTAAATTAATTGGTCGCTCCTCAAACCTTTCGAATACTCGGACCACAGCAGCTAGTTCGGCGACCTGAGGGGAACCCTCGACCACTCGAACTTCCTCTTCCCACTTTAGGGTATCCGGATCTTTCCACGTCAAAACCGACTTATGGGAAGATCCGGAGCCGTCTGTGAAAACGGTCAGAGCATTCTTTATTGGGACTTTGCTTTGAACTGAATTTGGGGCCAACTCAAATTCTGTGTTAAACAATGGATGTTTCAATTTTTGATTGCCAATCTGGCCTGAGTAATTTTCAAGAGCAAGTTGGAGGTTTTCACTTTCCTGGAACACTTCTTCAAACAGATTTTGTTTCCAGGGTAATTGAATGTATGTGAAATCACATCCGGCTAATACGCGGAGTCGGTGTCGAGCTTTGACAACAAGCTCTGCCACCAATTCTTGTGGCCTGGATATAGTCTTGGACGGTTGATGAGGTAAAAAGATCCACTCCACTATCAGGAGGGACTCTTTAGCCTCCTTGTCCCATTGGAAAATCAGCCCATAATATTTAGGCGTCTTTCCCAGAATAGTAAAACGGAATGGTAGTGTTGGATTTACTCGGTGTGCATACTTAGTTGTGATGGTAAACATTACCTTGTCAATGACTTCATGGGCTTCTTTCGTCAGGTCAATGGGTGAATCCAACGCTTGTCCTCCGCTCAACAGCTTGAAAAGTGGCGACAGCTCAGACGTCTTCAGGCCCAAGAGAGGCCTGATCCAATTAATGGAGCCACATAATTGATGTAGTTCACGTAGTGTGGAGGGATGTTTTTCTATTTTCAGGAGTTGAGGAGATACCGTTGTTTCCGCGATCTTCATCCTGAGGTATTTCCATGGTGGTATCCTTTGTATCTTCTCGGGGTGTATCTCCATCCCGGCTCCTTCAATAACTTTAACAACCTCGTGAAGGACACTGTTTAGTCTATCATGATTTTGAGCACACACTAACACATCATCCATGTAATGTAAAAGATGAACGTCCGGAAATGCCTTTCTGATTGGGGAGAGCACTTCTGAGACATACCACTGGCAAATTGCCGGGGAATTTTTCATTCCCTGAGGCAAAACGAGCCAGTGATAGTGTCTCATAGGTGCCTCCCGATTGGTTGATGGGACAGAAAAGGCGAATTTAGGGGCATCATCGGGATGTAACGGTATACTGAAAAAACAATCCCGGATATCAATGACTGCAAGCGGCCAGTTCTGCGGGAGCATTGTTGGAGAGGGTAGGCCAGGTTGAAGAGGGCCCATCTCCTCCATAACTTTGTTAACTGCCCTGAGGTCTTGTAAAAGCCTCCATTGATTTTTTCTAGGTTTTTTGATAACAAAAATGGGTGTGTTCCAAGGGCTCGTTGAGGGCACAATGTGGCCTTTCGCAAGTTGTTCATCCACAAGCTGTTCAAGAGCGCGCAACTTTTCTCCCCTCAGGGGCCACTGCTCCACCCTCACTGGTGTGTCTGTTAACCATTTAATAGGTGGGGTGGTGCGCGCCGCAGTGGCCCCGACTAGAAACCCTGAGGTGTTATTGGGATTTCTAGCCTAGCGCCCCATTGCTCCATGGCGTCTCGGCCCCACAACGTAAACCCTGATGGAACAATGTAAGGTCTTACTAGTGCTGTTTTTCCATCAGGCCCTTCAATGACAATGTGAGATGTGCTCCTTTTTGGCGTAATTTGGCCCCCTACTCCAATCAGATCTCCAGTTGATGTTTTTGCTCCCCAGTCTGGTGGCCATTCAGTTTCTGCTATCACGGTGACGTCCGCTCCTGTATCTAGCATTCCCACACGGTTAATCTCGGAATGTCCATTTCTCAGTTGACATTGAAATACAGGTTTGTCTCTCCCAACGACACTTGTCCACCACACAAATGGTGTGCGAACGTCTCTAGGCAGGTTGTCAGGTAGCACGATCGCCTGTGCTAGCCACGTGTCTTTAGGGAGAAACCACGGAGTCGTATTTGGTTGAATTGTGATAGCAATGTTTTGTTTGGGTTTATAGGTCTTAACTTCAGGTATTATAAAAATCCCTGGCGGACTCTTACTTGAGTCCCCGATTATTAGGATTGTCAATGGTGTTTTGGGTGGATTTTTAATTGTGACAGCCACATGTTGTGGTCCTTCTTCTGTAATATGTAAAGCAAAGGCACTCACCAACTGCAGTCTCTCAAAAGGAACTGGAGACTCGGTTCTCTCAACAGATGATGGATGTAAATGTTCATGCTGCTGCAGTGATGGTGTCACGTCGGCCGAAGGCGCAGTCCTTAATTTGTTGAAGGAGCGCGGGGCTGCTCCGCGCTCCCCCACCTGTTTCCCTGCCAGTACGAGTCTGCTGGAGATGGCTGTGATGACTGCGGCACCCACCAGGGTGGTGTGGGTGGATACCATCCCCATGGTGGAGGCACTGGTGCTGACGGTTGCTGGACTACTGTGGAATTAGACTTGACAGGTGCATTAGTAAAAGTCTTATGTTGTTGTCTCTTTGGTTTGCGACATTCTTTTGCGAAATGTCCCACCTTATTACAATTATAGCATCGTCTTTCTTGCTGCTCTATGTCACCCTTTCTCGGTCTTTCCTCATCTATCACACATACATCTTTAGTCTTAACTTCACAGACACATTTATGTTTACAATTTTTGGTTTCTGGTTCAGTCACCTTTGGTTTAATTTGGGAGCACCTTTCTGTAATTTGTTCAATTGTTGGGGGTGGATCGATGGGAAACATTTCAATAACTCTACGGCATTGCTCATTGGCATTTTCTCTTGCCAGTTCAGTGAGCATTTCTCTCAACATGTCTGGATTGTTAATCGCCTTCGCCATTGCTCCTTTTAATCGATCGACGAAGGAAGTAAAATTTTCCTCAGGTCCTTGCCGGATTGTCGTATAGCTGACCGGCGGACCCATTTCAAGTGACATGCCAAATAAAACATTTTTTGCTGTATTTTGAATATCTTTTAAAACTTCTTCTGGAATGTTGTCAGCCTGATCTCTCGGCTTAGACTGGTTTCCCTCCCCCGTCAGATGATCCATTGTGATATTCGCTTTATTTGGATCATTTTTATAAGTCTTTAACAATTTAGTAAGTTCTCTTTTCCAACGTTTCTCCCAAATCCAATAGTGACTTTCGGTTAACAAACTACTCATTAAGGTTTTCACGTCATCGGGGACATAGACTGATGTTTTGAATGTCGCTGTTACAAGTCCCTTAAAGTAAGAATGATCCCTTCCAAATTCCCTTGCAGCCTTGCAGATTTCTTTTATAGTTTGTTGTGGGATAGGCTCCCACCTAGGGTTGGCTCCGGCCCTGTTATAGGTTACCGGAGCCGCCATCGGCAAGGCCGCGGCCGAAGCCTGTTGTGAGGAGGCCTCGGCCGTCCCCCCTTCCGGTCCCAGGCCGTGGGAACCGGAACCCACCCCGTGGGAACCAGGAAGTTGGGTGGAGCTTGCCGGCGCAGGTAAAGTTGGGAATTGGGCGGGCTGAGGGACGGAAGGGGCGGAAACAGGGTGTGGCAAGGGTTGAGGAACTGGGAGGGGACCCGACGCATGATTGACATCTACGGCCGCGATGGGAGGGCCCGACGACATGTCAATCGACGCAGAAGGGGTGGGATAGGGGGCGGAATAAGAAGGTTGAGGGGTGGAGACCAAAGGATTCCCGCCAACTGGTCCTGCGCATGCACTTGGAAGTCCGCAATGCGGCAAGGAAAGCCCAGCGCCATTTTGTGGCGCAGTCACAATTTGATTGCCACCATCGTTTTGTGGCATAACAGTATTTCTGCTGCCGCCATTTTCGTATGGCGCAATCCGAAATTCCGTTAACGAACTATAAACCGGGGGTGGAGGTGCAACTGGCACAACTGGGGTCAGGGGAATAGGAATGGGGGCTTGGGTAGGGTCTGCGCCAGGAGGGCCCTTCCTGACACAGAGAGGGCTGGTGGATTCCCTTCTAAGATCGGAGCCTTCCTTGCTCCGGATTTCTCCCTTGTGCTCAGAGCTAACAAGGGGTATCTTTTCAGGGTCTCCCCCAAGGGAAGAAGGGTTCGGGTTAGTGGGGTTAGGGTCGGCGTCAGATGAAAGGGTTTCAACATTCTTAAAACTGCTAACTTTATCCCCATTATTTAAAAGAACTCTATAAATCATAATTTGTAATGCAAAAAACCTTTGAACATAAAGTTGTCCCGACTCTACCGTATCATTTAACTTAAAACCTACTCGATCCCAAAATTCTAAAGTAAAAACTTCTTGGGGGACATCAAAAGGAACGTTTTGCACAATCCAGTTAACAAACTTTCTTAATAATCTCTTGTCATATTTCTCCCCAGAATTAACTAATTGAGCTTTCAAATTATAATAAAAGGAAAGCTCCTTCTCTCTCCTAGAGAAATGGTTTCCCATTTTTACTCTAGGGAGGTCTCCCCCACCTTTAAAATAAAATGAAAATGTGGCGGATTTTTGAATTGGAGCGCTTACCACGTCTGGTCGACCGCTCGGCTTCTTCCCCTCTCTTCCTGAGGGCTGCAACACCGCCAAATAAATCCTTAAGGAGGTGGAGGGTCTTTGTGGTGCGAGCGTCTTCCCGTCTTCGAAGTCGGCGGAGACGGGGGTCGAAGCTCGACCTGCAGAAGTTGCTTTCTAAAACGAAAGGCAATTCTGCAGGGAGTGGCCCGCAACGGCGTCTTCACCGGTGTGTGGTGAGCTGTCTTCAGTAGATCTGCTATCTGCAGAACTACCACGCTGGGCGCCACCTGCAGCTTTCTGGTTTTCTTCCGCTAGCTCTGACCTTCAGCTGCAGCCTCAGAAACCCCCTAGGCCTTGTGCTAGGTGGTTGCCTATCGGCCCCTGTGTGTCCTCACAGTCCCGTCCCGGAGGATGGACAGCGAGGGAATCTTAGGAGATTCCACAAGGCGATAGGCGTGCAAGGGTCGTTTCAGGGTTTAGTTCTGAGTAGCCACAAAGTAAGGAGCGACTCGATGCTCTCAGCAACAGAGGTTTATTAACACTCTGGGACCTGAGGCAAAAGAGCCCCGAGAGGGTCCCGACAACATCTTAAATACCAAACACAGTAACCAATCAGGGAGCAGGTAAGGAGAGGAGTTGGGGAGGGAGCTTTCCACAATCACCAATCAGGTAAGGTCAGGGGAGGAGTTCAGGAGTGACAGCAAATCAGGAACTGAGGTACACAGAACTTTCTAGAAGTACATGTCAATCAAACTTATTAATGAAAGGTAATACAACCAGTAACAAACAAGGGGTGTCAACTTGGGCGTTAACATGGGAGTGTCTACAAACCGGGCTAAACCATAGTTGGTTTACTTGCAGGGGGGCGACTCCCTGATGGACCATTCCACCAGGAAGCCTTCGAGCCTTTAGGCTTCGCTTTTGAGTTAACAACTCCCACAGTCCCCCAGATCCATGATGCCAGTTTTTAGGAGGCATTTAGCCCTACAATTGCAGCCAGAGTTCTAGTTGATGGCAGCTTGGGTCTGGGAAGGATCTTGATCCATGTGGCATTTCAGGTGGCGTCCGGGAGCAGAGTGCCTTAGGGCCGGGACACAAAAAGTGTCCCTTTTCTCTGAGAAAGAGAACTCTGCCCCCCAGTTTCTTGATGTCAGTTTGGAGGAGGGTTTTGGCCCTGCAAGGGCAGCCAGGGTCCTTGTTGGTGGCAGCTTGGGTCTGCGAGGAATCTTGATCCACACGAATTTCAGGAGGCAGCAGGGAGCAGAGTGCCTTAGGGCCGGGACACAAAAAGTGTCCTTTTCTCTGAGAAAGAGAACTCTGCCCCCCAGTTTCTTGATGTCAGTTTGGAGGAGGGTTTTGGCCCTGCAAGGGCAGCCAGGGTCCTTCTCGGTGGCTGCTTGGGTCTGCGAGGAATCTTGATCCATACGGAATTTCAGGAGGCAGCAGGGAGCACAGTGCCTTAGGGCCGGGACACAAAAAGTGTCCCTTTTCTCTGAGAAAGAAAACTCCGCCCCCCACTTTCTTGATGTCAGTTTGGAGGAGGGTTTTGGCCCGGCAAGGGCAGCCAGGGTCCTTCTCGGTGGCAGCTTGGGTCTGCGAGGAATCTTGATCCATATGGAATTTCAGGAGGCAGCAGGGAGCAGAGTGCCTTAGGGCCGAGAAACAAAAAGTATCCCTTTCCACTGAGAAAGAGAACTCTGCCCCCCAGTTTCTTGATGTCAGTTTGGAAGAGCGTTTTGGCTCTGCGATGGTAGCCAGGGGTCTTTATTGTGGCACCTTGCGTCTGCGAGGAATCTTGATCCATACGGAATTTCAGGAGGCAGCAGGGAGCACAGTGCCTTAGGGCCGGGACACAAAAAGTGTCCCTTTTCTCTGAGGAAAGAAAAACTCCGCCCCACTTTCTGATGTCAAGTTTGAGGAGAATTTTTGGCCCCTGCTAAGGGCAGCCAGGGTCCTTCTCAGTGGCAGCTTGGGTCTGCGAGGAATCTTGATCCATACGGAATTTCAGGAGGCAGCAGGGAGCAGAGTGCCTTAGGGCCGATAAACAAAAAAGTGTCCCTTTCCACTGAGAACGAGAACTCTGCCCCCCAGTTTCTTGATGTCAGTTTGGAGGAGGGTTTTGGCTCTGCGAGGGTAGCCAGGGGTCTTTATTGTGGATCCTTGCGTCTGCGAGGAATCTTGATCCATACGGAATTTCAGGAGGCAGCAGGGAGCACAGTGCCTTAACGCCGGGACACAAAAAGTGTCCCTTTTCTCTGAGAAAGAGAACTCTGCCCCCCACTTTCTTGATGTCAGTTTGGAGGAGGGTTTTGGCCCTGCAAGGGCAGCCAGGGTCCTTGTCGGTGGCAGCTTGGGTCTGTGAGGGATCTTGATCCATATGGAATTCCAGGAGGCATCCGGGAGCAGAGTGCCTTAGGGCTGGGTCACAAAAAGTGTCCCTTTTCTCAGAGAAAGGGAACTCTGCCCCCCACTTTCTTGATGTCAGTTTGGAGGAGGGTTTTGGCCCTGCAAGGGCAGCCAGGGTCCTTGTCGGTGGCAGCTTGGGTCTGCGAGGAATCTTAATCTCTGCGGAATTTCCGCAATTGGTTGTCAACTCCCAGACATGGGGCCTTCAATACAAACAATGGCGCTTTTCCATGTGAAAGAAAACTTAGTCTCCCAGATCCATGATGCCAGATTTAAGGAGGCATTTAGCCCTACAATTGCAGCCAGAGTTCTAGTTGATGGCAGCTTCTGTGTGGGAAGGATCTTGATCCATGTGGCATTTCAGGTGGCGTCCGGGAGCAGAGTGCCTTAGGGCCGGGACACAAAAAGTGTCCCTTTTCTCTGAGAAAGAGAACTCTGCCCCCCAGTTTCTTGATGTCAGTTTGGAGGAGGGTTTTGGCCCTGCAAGGGCATCCAGGGTACTTGACGGTGGCACCTTGGGTCTGCGAGGAATCTTGATCCATACGGAATTTCAGGAGCAAGCAGGGAGCACAGTGCCTTAGGGCCGGGACACAAAAAGTGTCCCTTTTCTCTGAGAACGAGTACTCTGCCCCCCAGTTTCTTGATGGCAGTTTGGAGGAGGGTTTTGGCCCTGCAAGGGCAGCCAGGGTCCTTGTCGGTGGCAGCTTGGGTCTGTGAGGGATCTTGCTCCATGCGGAATTTTAAGAGGCAGCAGTCGACTCCCAGACATGGGGCTGTCCTGGGTTAGGCTAGAGGGGTCAAAATTTAGGAAGTGATCTGGGCTGCAGGAATGCAGGAAGGAGTACAACTTCCTTCCTGCGAGAGAGAGAGCCAATAATCAGGTAGTTTTAAGAATTGATAGGTAGGTAAACTAATTAAAAATTGGTCGGCTTTCAAGGAAAAAACCATATATAAGCAGAGACTTTCTGACGCTCTTCTTCTTTGGACCTGCTGCTGCTGTGTAGAGAGGAGCAGCTCCTGCTTCTCTCACTGGTAAGGCCCCCCCCTACCTCCTTCCGAAGGAGGGATGGCGGGGGGGGGAAGGGAGGTTTTACGGCAGCCGTGCCACTGCAGCCGGGCAGGCATGGGCGAGGAACGGCTGGAATCTTCAGCAGATACAGCTCAGCCGGTGTGCCAGCTACACAAGAGGGAGAGCCAGGCCCCTGCTCCGGGCCAGGCAAGGACTAGGCCGGACTCCATCTAGTTCGGGCTAGGCTCTGCTCTGTCACTCCAGGCCTAGATGGTTTCAGCAGGCTGAACCAGCTTGGCCGAGCCAAGCAGAGACTCTGAGAGCGTCTGGCATCTAGCTCGGACTTGTTCAAGCAGCCCGGCAAAGAGCACGTGATCCTCACACTGCCGGAGAGAGAGAGAGACAGAAATTAACTCTGTTCATGCCTGGACTAAACTCACAGACACCCATCCTTCCTCGCAGAGAGAGGAACGAGTGAGGACATCTACATAGTGCAGCGCAGAGACTTTACAGTCAGTGAAGAAAGCAGAACTGATACTAAAAAGGGGGTGCATGGGAAGTTGCTTCAAGAGTGAAGCTGAAAACTCTTTTGGAGAACTATGGTTGGGGACTGAGCTAATAAATTCTCTGTAATATATGAAGATATAGTCCAAAGGGGGATGTGAGGTTCTTATTGCAGCCAATGAACTGAAATACTTAAGTACAGACAAGTAAGTGTTGAAAAAGTACAGCCTGATGAGAAACTAGAACTAAGAGAGAGGAGAGGCTGTGATCCAGAGCCCTGGTCCCGGGGAGAATGCTAGAGAACCTGAGTTGTCAAGAGAACCTGTGTTGCTGAGCACAGAAGAAGGGATTTTCTTTGTTGCTGCAATTGAACTGGGCATCCTTAAAACAGGTACCCTGTGGACTGTTCATAACCCACCATAGTGGCTGTGGGAAGGCTACTGGTGTGGGAGAGATCCACCATTAAGCTGGACTTTACTCCGGGCGGCGGTTAATGGTGAGGCAGAAGACCCATAAAAACTGTATTTTTCTTACAGAAGATCCATAGTGTAAGCAAAAGAAACTTCTCTCCCTAAATGAACTAGAACAAGAGCTGTTTCTGAGGTGGTAAACTGACTGGAGGTCAAAGTGTTGTCTTTTGTATGTTGTCAGGGAGAATGAAATGGAGAGGTGGGGAAGGAGGGGTGGTCTAGGGAGTTTGTTCTGGTTTTTTTTTTTTTCTTGAGTTTTTCTCTTTTTTTCCCTTTGTCTTAGATATATTACTAAAACTTCTTTGTACTTTATAAAGTTTGAGCCTGCTTTGCCTACTCCTAATCCTTATCTCACAACAAGCAATCAAGTAAATTTAAGTAAGTGTGCTGGCATTTAGCCACAAACCTGAATAAGCGAACTAAAACCACGACATTCAATGGTGCATTGGCCGGGAAATCGAACCAAATAATGGGCAAATTGATGGGAGTTTTGAGATAAGGATTGATTAGGAGAAATAATAGGCAAAGCATGTATTAAAATACAAGATAAAGTAAATGGTAGTAGAAACTGTGTATTGTAGTAGTCATATAAAGTCTAGAGGTGGAGGTTTGTGTAAGAAGCTTTCTGCTTAGTTTAGTAATTTTTCTTATTCTAAGTAAAGATTGTATAATTAATGTAATTTTGATAATAAGTCTTATATATGGTTTTTCCTGAAGGCGAGAGGTGGAATGTCCTGGGTTAGGCCAGAGGGGTCAAAATCTAGGAAGTGATCTGGGCTGCAGGAATGCAGGAAGGAATACAACTTCCTTCCTGCGAGAGAGAGAGCCAATAATCAGGTAGTTTTAAGAATTGATAGGTAGGTAAACCAATTAAAAAGTTGGTCCGCCTTCAAGGAAAAAACCATATATAAGCAGAGACTCTCTGACGCTCTTCCTCTTTGGACCTGCTGCTGCTGTGTAGAGAGGAGCAGCTCCTGCTTCTCTCACTGGTAAGGCCCCCCCCCCCTACCTCCTTCCGAAGGAGGGATGGGGGGGGGAAGGGAGGTTTTACGGCAGCCGTGCCGCTGCAGCCGGGCAGGCATGGGGGAGGAACGGCTGGAATCTTCAGCAGATACAGCTCAGCCGGTGTGCCAGCTACACGAGAGGGAGAGCCAGGCCCCTGCTCCGGGCCAGGCAAGGACCAGGCCGGACTCCATCCAGCTCGGGCCAGGCCCTGCCCTGTCACCCCAGGCCTAGATGGCCCCAGCAGGCCGAGCCAGCTTGGCCGAGCCAAGCAGAGACTCTGAGAGCGTCTGGCATTCAGCTCGGACCTGTTCAAGCAGCCCGGCAAAGAGCACGTGATCCTCACACTGCCGGAGAGAGAGAGAGACAGAAATTAACTCTGTTCATGCCTGGACTAAACTCATAGACACCCATCCTTCCTCGCAGAGAGAGGAACGAGTGAGGACATCTACACAGTGCAGCGCAGAGACTTTACAGTCAGTGAAGAAAGCAGAACTGATACTAAAAAGGGGGTGCATGGGAAGTTGCTTCAAGAGTGAAGCTGAAAACTCTTTTGGAGAACCATGGTTGGGGACTGAGCTAATAAATTCTCTGTAATATATGAAGATATAGTCAAAAGGGGGATGTGAGGTTCTATTGCAGCCAATGAACTGAAATAACCTAAGTACATGACAAGTAAGTGTTGAAAAAGTAAACAGCCTGATGAGAAACTAAGAACCAAGAGAGAGAGAGGCTGTGATCCAGAGCCCTGGTCCCAGGGAGAATGCTAGAGAACCTGAGTTGTCAGGAGAACCTGTGCTGCTAAGCACAGAAGAAGGGATTTTCTTTGTTGCTGCAATTGAACTAAGCATCCTTAAAACAGGTACCCTGTGGACTGTTCATAACCCACCATAGTGGCTGGGGGAAGGCTACTGGTGTGGGAGAGATCCACCATTAAGCTGGACTTTACTCCGGGCGGCAGTTAATGGTGAGGCAGAAGACCCATAAAAACTGTATTTTTCTTACAGAAGATCCATGGTGTAAGCAAAAGAAACTTCTCTCCCTAAATGAACTGGAACAAGAGCTGTTTCTGAGGTGGTAAACTGACTGGAAGTCAAAGTGTTGTCTTTTGTATGTTGTCAGGGAGAATGAAATGGAGAGCTGGGGAAGGAGGGGTGGTCTGGGGAGTTTGTTCTGGTTTTTGTCTTGAGTTTTTTTTCTTTTTTCCCTTTGTCTTAGATATATTAATAAAACTTCTTTGTACTTTATAAAGTTTGAGCCTGCTTTGCCTACTCCTAATCCTTATCTCACAACAAGCCATCAAGTAAATTTAGGTAAGTGTGCTGGCATTTAGCCACAAACCTGAATAAGCAAACTACAAACCACAAACAGGGGCCTAGTACCGATACAAATGTATGGCACTTTTCCACGTGAATAGAAAATTCTTACGCCGCCATGATTCATGATGTCGTGGTGGAGGGTTGTTGGCCCTACAGAATGAACCAGAGTCTGGTTGAAATGGCATCTTGCGTGCGGCGAATAATCTTGATCCATACGGAATTTCAGGAGTGCAGCAGGAGCAGAGGTGGCCTTAGGGCTGGGACAACAAAAGTGTCCTTTTCTCTGAGAAAGAGAAACTCTGACCCCCCTTTCATTGATGTCAGTTTTGGGAGAGGGTTTGGCCCTGCAGAGGCAGTGAGTGTCCCTTTTTGGTGGCAGCTTGGGTCTGTGAGGAATCTTAATCTGTGCGGAATTTCCGCAAGCAGCTGTCAACTCCCAGACATGGGGCCATCGATACAAACAATGGCGTTTTCCATGTGAAAGAAAACTTAGTCCCCCAGATGCATGATGCCAGTTTTTAGGAGGCATTTTGCCCTACAATTGCAGCCAGAGTTCTAGTTGGTGACAGCTTGTGTGTGGGTAGGATCTTGATCCGTGTGGCATTTCAGGTGGCGTCCGGGAGCAGAGTGCCTTAGGGCCGGGACACAAAAAGTGTCCCTTTTCTCTGAGAAACAGAACTCTGCCCCCCAGTTTCTTGATGTCAGTTTGGAGGAGGGTTTTGGCCCTGCAAGGGCAGCCAGGGCTCTTTATTGTGGCAGCTTGGGTCTGCGAGGAATCTTGATCCATACGAATTTTCAGGAGGCAGCAGGCAGCACAGTGCCTTAGGGCTGGGATACAAAAGTGTCCGTTTTCTCTGAGAAAGAGAACTCTGCCCCGAGTTTCTTGATGTCAGTTTGGAGGAGGTTGGCCCTGCAAGGGGCAGCAAGGCTCTTTATTGTGGCACCTTTGGGTCGCGAGGAATCTTGATCCATACGACTTTCAAGGAAGAAGACGGGAGCACGTGTCTTAGACCCGGGATACCGAAAAGTGCTGCCTTTTTCTCTGAAAAGAGAACTCTGGCCCGTCAGTTTCCTTGATGTCAGTTTGGAGGAGGGTTTGGCTCAAGGCAGCCAGGGTCCTTGTGTGGCAGCTTGGGTCTGCGAGATTTGATCCATTACGTGATTTCAGGAGGCCAGATCACAGTGCTTAGGGCCGGGACAAGAAAAGTGTCCCTCTTCTCTGAGAAAGAGAACACTGCCCCCCACTTTCTTGATGTCAGTTTGGGAGCGGGTTTGGCCCTGCAAGGGCAGCCAGGGTCCTTGTCGGTGGCAGCTTGGGTCTGCGAGGAATCTTGATCCATACGGAATTTCAGGAGCCAGCAGGGAGCAGAGTGCCTTAGGGCCGGGACACAAAAAGTGTCCCTTTTCTCTGAGAAAGAGAACTCTGCCCCCCAGTTTCCTGATGTCATTTTGGAGGAGGGTTTTGGCTCTGCAGAGGGCAGCCAGGGTCTTCTCGGTGGCAGCTTGGTGTGGGGATCTTGTCCATGCGGATTTGGAAGAGGCGGCAGTCGACTCCCCGACAGGGCTACGATACAAAGATTGCAACTTTTCCATCGTGAAAGACAACGTTAGCCCCCGGAGAATTATGATGTCGGTTTGGTGGAGGGTTTTAGCCCTACACATGCAACCAGAGTCCTGGTTGATGGCATCTTGCGTCAGCAAAAAATCTTGATCCATACGGAAATTCAGGTGGCGTCCGGGAGCAGAGTGCCTTAGGGCCACGACAAAAAAGTGTCCTTTTCTCTGAGAAAGAGAACTCTGCCCCCCAGTTTCTTGATGTCAGTTTGGAGGAGGGTTTTGGCCCTGCAAGGGCAGTCAGTGTCCTTTTTGGTGGCAGCTTGGGTCTGCGAGGAATCCTAATCTGCGCGAAATTTCCGCAAGCCGCTGTCAACTCCAAGACATGGGGCCTTCGATACAAACAATGGCACTTTTCCATGTGAAAGAAAACTTAGTCCCCCAGATGCATGATGCCAGTTTCTAGGAGGCATTTAGCCTTACAATTGCAGCCAGAGATCTAGTTGATGTCAGCTTCTGTGTGGGAAGGGTCTTGATCCATACGGAATTTCAGGAGGCAGCAGGGAGCACAGTGCCTTAGGGCCGAGAAACATAAAGTGTCCCTTTCCTCTGAGAAAGAGAACTCTGCCCC